>APFE030965503.1:152434-166990 GCA_000404065.3 Pinus taeda | reverse complement strand
TTTAAAGAAGGTTATAGGCGATAAGCTCCTAGTTCAAACAATATTGCCAGAACTTGACGAGGAAGGAAAAAATATATTGGAACTAGAAGCAGTCACAGAAACAAGAACTCGACAGCTACGAAATTGATCAATTTCAGATTATCTTATCAAGTGGAAGAACGTATCTGCTGAAGATTCCACATGGGAGGATGAGAATTTTATACAGAAGCATCCAAAACTACTCAAGCGTTGAGGACAACACTTTTTTGAAGGAGAGGGGCATGTTGGGTCCCTATAATACTAGTGATTACCCCATTACTATTGTAGTTGTACCCCTTATTAATATTGTTGTGCCCCTATTGTCCCCATATTGTTATTACTGTGCCCCATAGAATCCCTCTATTGTTATTTTTGTGGCTTAATATTATTATTGTTAGGTCAGATGGGTTATATTGTGACTCCTTAGACTCCTATATATAGAAAGGAGGTTTTGTCATTTGTATCATCCAAGAATTGTTCATTTATGTAATGTAAAGGAGGTTTCCCCCTCGAAGAGGCCGAATTCTAAGGCGTTGATCTATCTTTTCTATCTTTTCTTGAGCTGGTTTCATAACATATTCCCTGAAAGGATCGGTTTCAGTTCGACAACAATTACTTTAGCAATTATTTTGTAGATGCAGTTACCTAAGGATATTGGCCTAAAGTCCTTAAAAGATGAAGGATCCTCCTTTTTTGGGATTAGGGCTATGAATGTGGGACTGACAGGTTCATAGATCGCCCCATTTATCTTGAATTCTTCGACCACCTAAGTCAGTTCATTTCCTATAGTCTCATAAAAGTGTTGAAAGAGCTCCACAGTCCATCCATCCAGGCCATGATTCCTATCCTTTTGCATCGAATTTAAGATTCCTTCAACTTCCCCTCTAGTGACTTCCCCCGTGAGAGCTTCATTTTCCTCCTCTCCCAAATACCTTGGGAAAAATTGAGCTGTCCTTACCACCTTCACTATTGACACTTCTGAGGGAGCTTTAAAAATATTTTTGAAATGGCTCCTCCCCATCATTGACAACTCCTCAAAGTATTTCGCCTGCCTTCCATCCTACGATTTTAAGGACCAAATAGTATTTGAGTTTTTCTTCCTTTTGCATAATTTTGGAAAAAAATTGGGTTTTCATCCCCAACCTTCAATCAAATTTCCCTGCTTTTAAGTCACCACTATTCTTCTCTTATTGATAGAATATTTCTACAATTTGACTACAACATTTTGATCCTATATCTTTTACCTTTTGTTTCATATCCATCTTCTTCCGGACTTTCAAGTTGATCTAGTTCCATTCTTATCTGCTTTAGGTCTTCTTCTTCTTTAACTTTCTTCTCTCTGACCCATTCGATAGTTTCCTTCTTTAATCATTTTAAGTTTTCCATGAACCAGAAAGCTTCCCCCCCCCCCTCACTTGGGTCCATAGGTTTCCAGGTTTTTCTAAACAAAATGTTATAAGAGTCATCCCTTAGCCAGGCTGGATTAAATTTGAATGGAGCATCCGACTTTCTATTTGGCCCTTTCATTTCAAGTAGAACTGGTAAATGATCAGAGTCTCCTCCTTCTCCTACCCAGTGTCTAAAGACTGGGATCTTGACCACTACTTATCTCATGAGAAACCTGTCCAACCTCTTTGCCACCCTATCTTCCCCTATTCTCCTGTTCCTATAGGTAGGTCTTGGTTTCAATAGGGTTATATCCATTAGCTTCCTTTCTCTGATTTTATTGGGAAAAAAATAAAAAAGAGGGTCAACATGAGCCGATGGTCCCTAGGTTTCAGGGATTCCCATAGAAAAATTTAAATCCCCCCAATCACCAGGTTCAGATTTTCCATAAAGGACTTTGAGAACAGGTTATTCCAATATGATACCCTATGCTAACAAGGACCATAGATATTTAGGATAATAATATTTGAACACAACTCCAATGAATAGACTTATACTCCTAGGGCCTGGTCTAAGCCCCATGAAGTAATGATCTTTAGCCTTCCCTCCTTCACTCCAGTTGCCAACCCCCCATATCTGTCTTTTGTATCCAATTCCTGGAAATGCCATCAAGAAAATACTTTCAATAGAGCTTTTGAAACCTCTACTCTAGCACCCAGTGTCTCTTGCAGGAGTAGCACATCTGGATTGTAATTATTAATCAATGCTTTCAGATCCCTTTTTTTAGGAGCATTGGCTAAACCTCTACAATTAAATGACATAGTAACCATTGAGAAACCAGGGGGGGGGTTTCCATGCTGCTCTAAGCACCCTTGAAATGTATAGCTACTTACCATCTGCAATGTCAATCTTGGATCTCTGTTGGGCTTTGGATAAATTTGATTTCCTCCCTCTAGTTTTATGGGGCCCCTTAGGGATTGTTTGCATGCCCAAACCTCCCACAACCTCCCAAGGAGGGGGTTTTCTATCACGAGGTCTGAGGTTGTAATGAGGGTTAACAGAATTGGATACAACCAAAACATCAGCCTCTTCACTCATCCCAAGACTTTGGTTCAGATGGAGTTCGGGGATTGAGGTAATTCTACTATCCAATTGTGAAATTACATTGTTAACATGTATATTATTAGGATTCTTTAGCCTGGAGGGACTAGGTTTGGACACTGGATTAATCAAAGATTGTAGTGGTGAAAAAAGAGAGGGGTTAGGTTCCAGAGCCATACCCTATGGTTGAATAGTTGGATCCCTTCCATCTCCTTCTGCTAATACTAGTTTGGTCAGATCCTCCTGCTGCTGATGAATTTCGATAGGATTTTCCTCCTCTCGAACTTCCAATTTCTCCACTTGATCCTCCTGCATATTATCAACTTTCATCTGATCCTCACTTGAGCCTGGAGTATCCTTGTTCTTGTTCTTCTCCCCATATGATCCTTTCGCTCCCCCTTCCTTTCTCTACCTCCTTCTTCGTTTAAACCCCAACGAACATTCCCTTGGTCTATATTTATGGCAATGATGACAACAAAAGGGCAGGTGTTCATAGTCTAACATCTAAGTGTAAGTGAAGTCCTCATATTTCAAATTGATTTCTTCCACCAACCCTTCCTGAGGGTTTAAAATTACTAGAATTCTAGCCATCCCTTTATCTCCAGTTTGAAAAAAGGACTTATCTTCTTCTAGGAACCAACCTAGGTGATTCTCGATTTCCCTGAAAACTGAATCAACACAAAAAAGGGGGGAGCCCAGGTATTCGAACCCACACCGGGGATTCATCCACCTTTTCTCTCTGTGCATCAAACATTGGGTTCCATTTTTTAAATAATATCATATGTCTCCCAAAACATCAATTCCTTCCTAATACCCATTCCACAGTTTCTATCTTATCAAATTTTATCATAAACCATCCCTTTGCAAGAGATGAGACCAAAAATGACTTGTCTGATGCCTCTTGCCAATTTTTCATTGCCCATTATTGCATATAGTTGGCGGTGTACTTCTTCCCTTTTGCAAGGCCAACTTGAGTTAATTCTGAGACCTCCATGACCTCATCAATTTGTACATCCATCCTAAGAACTAGATTCATGACTACGTCACTATTCTTTATTAGCTTGTATTTTTTCCACTTTTCTTCAGTCCGCCTCTGCCTCCCTCCTTCCCCCCTACCTTGTATAGTTTCCTTCGCATTGAATTCATCTTTTTGGAGTGTTTTAGAACACCCCTCCTTCCTAAAACTTTTGAGACTGTTGAAGTCTCCTCCTTCCTTCTGAACTATCCCCTCATTCCCCAGTAATGGCTCCCTTCCTCCTGTTACCCCTTCCACCTCTAGATAGCACTCTCTTTCTTCCACAGGTCTTAGGTCTTCACCTCCACCTACCTTCCCAAACGCTTCCCTTCCTATTCCTCCTGAATTCCAGACACTAGTCTCTTCCTTCCCTTGATCTAAAAGCCTGACTATGTCCACCCCTGGAAAAGGTTCATAAAGAAGGTTTTCTCTTCTTCCTAAATTAAGAGCGCTTCAACATGAACGTATACTATCCAATCGAAACCATTTCGCACCCTCTTCCGACTCCAAATCTTCCACAAGGAAGGATCTCAAGCCTTCTTGACCCTTGTAACCACAACTAATAACGATATCTTCTAATCCCCCAAATAAAATTCTTTAGGTGAACAAGGAACAATGTTACTTGAAAAATCGCGTTTCCTACCGCACAGTGCCGAGGAAGTAAAGATGTATGCCTCCCTTCCAGCTCCTTCCCTTCCTAGTTATCTAGGTAATACAACCCTATGCTTTCCTCCAAAAGACCTAGAGATTTACCCTATTTCTGACCCATGCTCGAGCCACCTTTCTTCCCTTCTGGAAGTCCAGTTGGATGAATATACCTCTCGATGTTTTGATCCGTGACCTCCAGCCCACAAACCGATCGAATGTCCTCAGGCTGAGGGTCTAGATCGAACGATTTTCTTTGTTTGACCATCTTCCACCCTATAGTCTGCTGGTTTAAGTTCCCCATAGAACTCAGTTGTTTAAGCTTCAACCACGGGCGCTTGTAGATGGATGGAGACGGTAGTGCAACGAAATACAAAATGCAAATAGTTACCCCGTCCTCCATCCTCCAGTTTCCCCTAAGACCCATTTGCATTGCTCCTGAGACATCAACCCCTGTGCATGTCTGCCACCATTTGCCTTCCCATTCTCGACAATTGCTCCTCATCGTGCCAGGTGTGTGATGGCCGAACCCGTCCCTTCCCCTGTCACTGTGTCAGGCCTATGAAAACCTCCGCCATGGTTAGGGTTTCAAGTTCTTGTTCCCCTTTGCATGATGTTAAGATCATTGACTTACATCAAGGACTTATATATTTATAATTTTTTGTAAGCTTGGCGAGACTACATCTTCATCATGTCCAATATATCACTCCATCACAACAGGGAATTGAACTTGTGACTTCACGTCAAGGAGTGCCTTAACAGAGCACCCGATCACCATCTATCCAAGGCCCCGTGGAGTAATTTTTTAATCTCTTTTTTTTGTAACCTTGGCATATCCTTTCTATTCCTTTTCAAAAAGCATACAAAATTTACATACACATCTAACAATGTTATATGGCCTCATCTCGCCCACTCGGAAACCCAGTCTATTGGCCATCTAACTGCATTGTAAGCCATCCAAAATTTAAAGGTTCTCAAACTCTCTAGTAATGCAATAGAACTCTGAATATCCTTATTACTCCTAATATCTATATAGCTAAAACATAAACAAAAAGATTGTAAATCCATCATACGAACTACATAAAATTTTCAGAAAATGTGACCATGCTAATCATCCTGTTACTCATTAGAGGAATCTATAGGCACCAGATATTTGGCGCTGGACCCTGACAACTATGTCTGAGGAAGGCAAGGGATGTGCTTCTCAATCCAGCTGAGGCAAACATTTTGGAGTTGGATATGTCGTTGGATCAATTAAAATTCTCTGTGAATTTCCAGAAGAGCAGAATCTGGTTTTGGTGGCCCAATAGAACCAGACCCTATTTATTTTGCCACGATGTTCTTCATAAGCCAATATAGATAAACTATATGTTGGAATTGAGTGTATCTTCCATGAGAGTGACCGGGGTCCTGGACTGAAGACTTCCATTCCTCCAGGTCTAAATTAGAGTTCTCACCTTACTATTTTAGCCTTGTTTTCCAACTGGATATACAGGGGGAGGTGTATCCATATAGTATACTTGAGAAGCTTCCTGAGACTTCCTTACATTACCTCAATGCCCTCTACCCCTAGATGGTAGAGGCTGGGCTTGCCCATCTCCATGCCCTTGACCTCTATTGCGGCTCTGGGCCTAGTCTCCCCAACCATTATTCCTTTTCTAGGAGGAGGGTTGAGCCATAAGAATGGGTTGCAAACCACATAAGGGAGCATGATACCAAAAATAAAAAAACCAAAAAACAACCTTCTAGAAGACCAACCAAGTAGAAACTCTACCCGTAAAGAGGCTGGAAGCCACGAGAGCTTTACCAGGGCAGAAGTGATATAAACCTGAAAATGTGAGCAGACATGATAGAGAACAACAATGAGCAACCGAGTTAGTGAACCCAAAATCCTCTTTGGCATTGACCCAACCACAAACTAAAGGACCATTTTTGTTTGCCTTCCGTACCCAAAAGCCCTTCGAAAACATAGATTGTCGTTGGGCAAGGTAATTCTTCATACAATTAACCCAAGCCACCCAAAGCAGCTGACCTATCACTAATGAAACAAGTTGCTCAAAATGCCACAAACCCATAACACTATATGAGATCCCAACAATAATTGCAAAGTACAGAGCCATCATAGAAAGTAAAATTCCAAAGAGCATAGAAAGATTGTTAGAGAACACAGGTCGAAGAACACATATAACAATTCTTTCTTCAATAGAAACCTAGGAACCCTCAATACTTCCCACACTTCTCAATTTAGAAACCTCGATCATTATGTATAAGCAATGATAGAGAACCATACTTGAGAGGAGGAAATTAGAATTAACTAAGAGAGCATACCTGCACCAATCTTTTGCCAACTGGGAGGCGAGGAAGCGCAAGAGCCACCCATTCATAGCCACACATGGATCCTAGAGGAACCACTTACCCGAAGCAGATGACCACACAATAGGTCTAAAACAGGACCTCAGAGCCAAACTTAGTAATCGAAACCCACACCTCCCAAAACTCTTAACAATGCTCATCACCACCTTTCATGTGCAGGGTGTTAAATGAGGGTTGTCATCCTGCCACCTTGTTTTTTTCTTCATGATTACTCCATCCTTGGCTCGAATGCCATCGAGACCACTACACCAGCTCACAGCCCGATTGAGGATTTAATTTCTATTTTTTGATTAATCTTAGTTATGTATTTATTTATTTTTTTAAAATTTATTTAAGTCAGTGTGTTTTTTTTTTTTTTTTTTTTAATTACAGTTTTATGTTTTCGTGGTTAATTTCTTTGTTTTTGCTATATTTCATTTTATATAAAAAGAATTGACGTTATTTTTTTAATTACTAAAATAATTAACTTTGTTCAAATTCAAAGTATAAAGTTTTTTTAATATAACAAAAGTATAATTTTCTATGATAATAAAATACAAATTTATATTTTCTTTTCATTTAAGAAAATAGCATAAAAAAATGTATGTGTGATTGTTTCTGAATAAAGGGCAACAATTATAACATCTAAAGTTGCAACTGGACCCTCTATGAATGCTACTCAACAAAACCCAACTAACACATGTGGCAAAACTCAAGCAACCGATCCTTCAAAATCAGTGAAGAATGTTAAAGAATGGAAGATGGCACCAAAGGAAATAAAATGGACTTTTCAGGGTATATTAAAGATAGACGAAATAAGGAAGGGGAACAAATATTTCTATATTGTGTTGAGCTTTGATATGGTGAAAATTAGGAGGTAGTTGACAACGTACGAGACATATGTTTGGTGCCAGATACATATATTGTTTATGTTCTTGTAAAACTGGCCAAGACACAATGTAAGGTTAGATATTGTTTTATGAAGAGCAATTATGACTTGACACAAGGTTTTACATTGTGGACAACATTGAGAATGAAAGTGTAAGTTTGCTTATTTATATTTATATTTATGTGTTGTGCATTTTTGTAAGTATCATTATACATTTTTTAACTTATTATCATTGAAATGTTATATTTTGTTTGACAAGATTTTTTTAAGCATTTTTCAATTATATTGGATGGAATTTATTATACAAAAATGGATTTTATGGATGTGATCAACCATTTTCATACAAATAAAGCAAAAAAAGAAAGGAGAAACAAATAAAAAACAATAAAACTTGAAACTACAAGAGTAGATACAAGGGATCAGGAAAGGAGTAAAAAAATCAATCTAGTATGGCTAGAAAGGTTACTTTTAAACATGTGGAAGTTTAAGATGAAGATGTTGCCATTGGTGACAATGAGGTTAGAATTCTTGTTGAAAAGGAGAAGAGCCATGAAAAACAGGGAAAAAGAATGCCCATGAATGTTTCTATTCTAGTTGATGATGAGGAGATTATTAATTTAGAAGAAAGTTTGTTACATGATAGGAGGATGAAATCAAATGTCATTGGTCATTCTAAAAAAATCATGGTTGTCATTGAAGATCATAGTGAAAGCTTTAAAGGTAGCACATAAGTCATAGCACTAGGCATTGATTTAGAGGATGGTATTGTTAACACAAAAAAATTCATTCAAAATCAATTGAGGAAGAACAAATTGGTTGATGATGGCCATACATTTCATTTAAATGTCAAACACCTTTATAAACCAACAAAAGGGAAATTTAAATACCAAATTAGAAAGCCACACCACTGGCATGCTCATAACTTGAAAACATTGATTAGGTACAATCCATATGACCATGTGGTCAACTACGTGGTTCTTGTTGATCCAATTGAAGTTCCCAATAGAAGCAAATTTATTGGCATGGGATTGTAAAATAAATAATGAGTATAGGATGCCTATGACTTTCATCCAAAGGGTCATAATTCTTCATAGTGAATTTGAAGAAAAAAGTTCTAGGGATAAGGTAAATGTTATTCAAAGCCATCGAAATTAATGTTACATGGAAATAGATTGTCCAATTGATGAGGAAAATATTAATACAAAAGGTCACATAGTAAGTGATGCATTTATAGGTATGAATAGATTTTTCCAGTTGGGATTTGGAACTGGGGAGACATTGGATTTGATCAATGAGATTTTCAACATGTGGGAGAATTTTGGCATAAAATATCAGAAGGTTGAAAGGTCTAAATCCTTAATATGTACCGACAGTAAGACAAGTCCTGAAATCAAGAATCTTCTAGATGATATGAGTATCACATCTTGGAGATCACTGCAAGGTGTAAAGAATGATAGAATTGTCAAATAAATATTATCACATGTGAAGTTAGGTGAATCATCAATGGAAGAAACATGTAATAAATTTCAAAAGTAAGTTTGTTGAGTTAATTAATATTTATATTGGGATGAGAACTTTCTTTTCAATTTAACATATAATTGTTGATAGTATTTATTATAAATATCACTATAACATTTTTTACTTTATTTATTTAGTCATAAGGTTTATATAAAATACAAGAAGAGATGGTTAAAGTGTTGAGTAAAAAGAGTTGGGATGATGCCACACACAACTATTTAGATGCAAGTTCTACAACACAAACAATTTTTTGTCGCATTAAAAAATGCATGTTGATTTGATACATTCATTTTATTGTTTGTAAACTTTTTTTTTATTTTATTACTTATACATATATTTTTTTATTTCATAAAGATGCCAAAGAGGAATACAAATGGATTACTAAAGACATTCAAACATTTTATTCAAAAAATTAAGCTGGAAAGGCAAAGAAAGCAACAACTTCAAAATGTTGAACTTGATTCGAGTCTTGATCACTACATTTGGAATGGGTGTGACATTGTCTAGTATCAAATAATATTAGGTGATTGTGAAGACATTGCAAATCTCATTCCTAAGAGGGAATATTCCCTAGTTATTATATATATCTTTCATGGTTTCAATTTCCCAAACATTGGATATGACAGTGAGTCTTATAGTTATCAAGCTTTCAATAAAGTGGCTGCAGGAGTTCAAGAAGTCACAACATCACCACTTTGGAGATTTGCGGTGTTCATTCGGACTGACATTTGGATTGATATTAACAAGCTTCAAGGACAAATCAAACTCAAGGATGGAACTTACATGGTAAGACATTGAAATTGTATGTTTATTGATTAATATTAAAAAAATATTATTGTACAAGTTAATTAAATTTTTACTATTTCATGTTACATGCAAAAGCCAAATCTTCTTAGTCCTAGAGATTAGTCAATTATAAGTAATTGTGAGTTCATACATGTTACCTCTTGGACAAAAGATGATAGTTATAAGTCTATCCTTCTGAATCTAATAGATGGAAAGAGTCATAGCCAAATATTGGTTCATGATGCCGTGGTAAGAAAACTAACATAGGAGGATAAAGATGCAAAAGCAGAGAACATTATCATTTATCAAAAGCCACAAACATTGATCAATTATCTTTTAGAAGATTGGGTTTTGGATTTGTTCTCAAGTTTAGATAAGTTTTATGATATGAAATTGAGCTTCAATCTTTTTCTCTTTTCTTCTTTTTAATTTTTATGTGTTTATACTAATTTACTTAATTATTTCTTTTGCACTTGATTAGGTACAACACTCGCATGTTGCCTACAAAAAGGTAGAAATTGAATAACGATTAAAAATACCCACTATAATGCAGTTTCATTCAGCAAAGAATTAATGCTATTAAAGTTATTCCAAATGTAATGTCAGAAGTTGTTTGAGGAAAAGGGATTTTAATGAATCACGTGTGGCAAAAAAGGCAATGGAACCTCAACTACCGTTAGATGGAATGATTATAAAGAGATACTTCGAGAGATTTGCAGACATCAAATATCCAACATGAGAGGAAAATGACCAAAATCAAGCATAGAATACTATGGAAGAAGACTATAATGAAGCTCCCAAAAATAATGAGCATGGATTAGATGATATTGTTGATTAAATTTAAGTTATGCTTGAAAATCAAGCCCGATTTTGAGAAATATTCATGAAGCATACTTCTAATGTTTTGACTTTAAAATTTCATGATAAAAATAAGTATTCAATTATTATTGTTATATGTTTAATATTTATATTATCTGAAGTTCACTTTAATTTTTATGCGAATCATTATTTTTTGGAAAAAAACTTTGAATATTATCATTTTATGACATACAATTCATAAGAAATGCTATTTTTTTTTCACTTTTTTTTGTTCGACTTTTCCTATAAAAATCATTTATTTGACATGTCTTTTTTTTGTGTGAAAAAAGTCCCAAATGTGTTATTTTTTGTTAAATGCTTAAATTATTGTTTTTAAGTAACCATTATTTGATGTGTATTGAAAATATTAATTAAAGGTACATAAATAATCAAAATATGGATTTTTTTTTTTTTTTTTTTTTTTTTTTTTTTTTTTTTTTTTTTTTAATTTACAAAAAAAAATTCTTACAAACAAAATTGAAAAGAAACAAAAAAACAACAAACTTAAAAAAACACTTATCCAGGGAAAGAACAAGAAGAAGAAGACTACTTGAATTTTTTTTAAATAGCCAATATTTAAAAAAAAATATCCATATTGTTTGATAATAATAATAATAATTTATAATAAATTAATAATAATAAATAATGTAGTTATAATAATAATAATACTAATATACTAATACTAATTACTAATAATGATAATAATTTTTATCCCTCGTAATAATGGGGTGGTTAATCTTTCTAGCTTCTCTTTTGATCCTTCTATCTTCAGTCTTATGGAGAAATGATTAAATTTTTCCTTTGCTCCTAGAAAAATTCATGTTGATGAGATTATTTGTAACATCGAACTTGGGATTATGGGTTTACCAGACAACACTAAGGATATCATCAGACAAGACTGTGCAGTTGTCCTTAGAAATGTAAAGCCCCTAAGAGCAACATCAACAAGATTGATTTCGATGTCCTCAAATCTTTGAACAATAACAAGGACATTGTTATTCTCAAAGCAAATAAGGGTGAAGCTATGGTTATCTTAGATAAGGAAGATTACCAGAGAAAAATGTTGGACGACCTTTGTAATAGTGTAAGCTACAGAAAACTCAATAAGAATCCCTTAAAGAAGATCTCTAAAAAAGGGGCTCTAGCTATAAAATCTAGTAGCATTGTTAGCTTCTTGAGCTATAAACTCATCGAGAATAACCCTATCACTCCCAAGATCTATGGTCTTCCCAATATCCATAAGGAGGGGGCTCCCTTGAGACCCATTGTCAACACTATAGGAGGGCCAACCTATCTTCTGGCAAAGTATTTAGCCCAAAATCTAAAACCCCTTGTTGGCCTTACAGAGTCCTTTGTCAAAGACTCTTCATCATTTGTCAATGAGTTAAAGGGTATAAGCTTTGAGCCTGGGGATTTTCTTGTGAGTTTTGACGTGGTATCCCTTTACACTAATAGCCCCATCAATGAGGCCATTGAGGTCATCAACAGTATCATAGATCCTGATACTGCTAAATTTCTTGATATTTGTCTTACCTCTACTTTCTTCAGCTCTGAAGGGGAATTCTATGAACAAACGTGCAGTGTTGCCATGGCCTCACCCCTTTCTCCTGTTGTAGTTAATCTATTCATGGAGGAATTTGAATCCAAAGGTTTGTCCTCATCTCAATACAAAACAAAGGTATGGAAGAGATTGTGGATGACACCTGTGCCATATTACCTCATGGTCGAGATAAGTTGGATCCCTTTCTCCATCATCTTAATAATCAATATAGCTCCATAAAGTTTACTATGGAATGTGAAATCAATGGGAGCCTTCCTTTTTTTGAAATCCTTATTTTAAATAAGGATGATGGATCATTCTCACACTAGGTCTTTCGGAAGAAAACCCACATAGAGCGGTATCTTCACTCTAATTCCCATCATTTCCCTACTCAAAAGTTGGGTGTTCTCAACACTTTAGCCATTCGTGCATTTAGAGTTTATGATGAAAGTCATCTTGAAGATAAGAAAACCCATCTCCTCAAGGTTTTCAAAAATAATGGTTATAATAAGCTCCAATGTGATAGGGATTTCCTTAAAGCTGACAAGGGTTCCAAGATTTAAAAAGAACCCAATGATCGGTTTTCTGGGGTACACCTTCCTTTTATACAAGGGACCAGTTACAAGATTGCAAGGATCCTAAGAAAACACAAGGTTCCCTCAACCTTTAGGGCCCTTAACACTATTCAAAGTTCCCCAAGATCTATAAAAGACCCGATGGACCCTAAGAATATGAAAGGTGTTTATGTAATCCCTTGTTCATGTGGAACACCCTAGGTTGGTGAAACTGGCCGCTCAAAAAATCAGAGGATTCAGGAACATGCGACATACATCAAACATGTGAGGACCCACTCCTCAGCATTAGCAAAACATGCACAAAAGACAAAACACTACATCTGCATTGAAGGCACCTGAGTAATTGCTAAGATAGATCATTTCCATCGCCGTAAGTTTAGGCAAGTATAGAGATTGAAAGGAGGCCAAACAATCTCAATAAAGAAAATGGCTAGAGAATTAGCAGTTCTTGGATCCTTGCCATTTCTTCTTAAGTTTTTATATATATATATTTCTAATTTCTAATTTTTTTATTATTTATTTGTATTTTTATCTTGACTACTATAAACTATTTTTTTCATATATTGATTTATTTATTTAGGTTATTATTTATTATTATTATTATTTTGAAGTTTGACCATTTATTTATTTTTATTTTTATTTTGAGTTTTTTAGACATTATTGTTTATTTGATTATTTAGTTGACCATTTATTATTTTTATTTATTTTAAGCTTTTAGAATTATTAGTTTTTTATTATTTAGTTTGACCCCAAATATATTTTATATTTATTTATTATTTTTGATTTATTAAATTGTTTGGAGTTGTCTTTAGTGCGACTTTTTGGACTTTCCAGTGCCGGAATCCAGTGGAAAAATTTGAAGTGAAATGTTGATTTGCGTTATTTAAACTGGTTTTTTGAGTGTATATATGGATTCAACACCCTTAAACACTCCTCGTGGGTGGGGGTTATAGCTTCATGCTGAGAAATCAAAGATCATTGGTATTAGATCACTCTAATCCAACCCTGGTTTTGGATATTTGCTCCTTGTTCCACCTTCTCATTTTAATTGAATTTGGGATATTGACACTTGAATTTTCTAGTGCTAAAGGTTTCATTACAATAATTCATGGAACTTATATTATATGTTTGAATTTAGCATTGCATATGCCATTTTTCCCTAACATATGTTGCTTTCTATTGTAGCCATGTTTAATTATCAATTTCATAATATGCATCTCAACATCTACATTATTGTGATAACACCATTGAAAAGTTGTTTACATACTAAATTGTTTGTCATCAACATTGGTATTATCATTTCTCTTATGTGAGCTTGAATAGGGACAAATCCATAGACTGTAATTATTTGTATCTTTCCAAATCATTGGTGTGAACATCATACATTGACTATAAGTTGAATATTTGGAAATAGTTGATTGAAGAATATAAAGGGAAACAAAGCTGTGAAATACACTTCCGACACTAATGTATGAGAGAAGAATGTATAGAAACCAAATATAGAACAATTGTAGCCAGAAATAAATAAGAAACCATAAACAACAAGATTTATTGGGGAAAAACCTTATGGGAGAAAATCCCCACATTGTAAAGTACACTCAATTTGTTGTTCAACAACTAAATGGTTATAATCTAGAGTTTTTATATCCCCAACAAGTGTGCTCAGTAGTAGCATAATTATGGATAAATTTCGGCAACATAGTAGTAAGATAAAATTCACACACTTCCTCTAGTTCTAACACTTAATAAATGCACATAATGAAGTTACATAAACCATTTATGGTTTTCTATTTATACATACTAGAAACCACCAATAGGTTACTTTCTACCACTTCTCTACATCTATTTCGTACAACTACAAAACAATTTATTG
>APFE030965503.1:82323-98317 GCA_000404065.3 Pinus taeda | reverse complement strand
AAACTTGCACCTACAACAGTTTTGTAGCGCAAGTTTAGTCACCCATTTCTCCAAGCTCATAATGTATTTGAAGAAAATGAAAGAGTTTTTTCTATTTCAGTATGTTGGAAATAAAAACCTCTTTCAATTTCCCAAAATATGCTTTCAATTACTCTAGAGACCTCCTGGAAGTTGACTACCTAAAACAATTTTTCTCCTGAAAAAGGTTGCTTCAATGATTTCGTAGCGCAAGGTTTGGTATGTGTATATGTCTTCATTTCTTGAATTTTCCTTTTGATTAGGGCTCAAACCTTCTCAAATGATTTTATTACACCTCTGCAGCAACATCCCTTTCAAAATAATCCTCTTTTTCTTTCAAGGTAGATCCTCAAAAAACAAAACTGTCACCTTCAGCAGTTTCGTAGCGCACATAGTGTATTTTTGTGAGTTTACGCTACGAAAACTCCTAGTTGATTTCGTAGTGCATGTAATTTTTGAAACAACCTTAACACATGACACTTTGAATAAGTGTGGGACCAATGGTGAGTAAAACAAGATTGTTGACCATATTTAACAAAGGGAACAAGACTCTATCCTTAAAAGAAACAATGAGAATGACCAAGACCAATTCTTCCTTACCTTACCCTTTTTCTTTGAAATCTTTTCAGTGATAACAGGGATGAAAAGAAAATCTGTCTTTTATGAGCCCCCATATTGGGAGCATCTTAAGATTTCCCACTTACTAGATCCCATGCATATATTTAAAAATGTTTCATCTTCTTTATGGAGGTACATATCATCGAAATAAAGTCACACGTTGACTGTTAGGAGAGATCTTATTTCTTCAAAAACTAAAAAGAAACATTGACCAAGACAAGAAACTAGAGGAGAAATTGGTCCCTCTTGGTCTTTCAAAGAAGGTGATGTCCCATGGATTTTAAAGAAATATGATCTTTCTTTGGAAACGAAAGTTTAATGAGTGTAAGGGTGCCTTCTTTATATGGTTCTTCACTATGATGTTACTTCATTGTGGAAGATCATTTGTTGAGGTTGAAATTGCATGACCATTTGAACCTTCTAAGAGTATGTATGTAAAAAACATGATTTTATTATTTACTATTTTTATTTTTATGTAATTGGATATTTTATAATTAATTTTTGTATAATGTACTATTTACTGTGCTGTGTCATTATCCTTTTCTCGTGCGTGGGTGTGTGAACCATGACTTCCCCCATGACCTACGATGTGCCATATCTAAATTATCTACATTTTTTCGTTGGATCACATCAAAGGAGATTCATATGGCTAGCATACCACGATGGCAACAAGAGATAGCTGAGATTGTTTGTATGTTTGATAAGGAACTATCGAGAAGTTTCATGGACTTGCAGGTTCATCTTGTAATTCACCTAGTAAATGAGGTTGAATTAGTTGGGGTGGTTTCTTGTTGTTGGATTTTCTTCTTAGATAAGTACATGAAGAAATTTAAAGGTTTTGTTCGACAAAGGGAAAATCCCAAGGGGTCTATGGTAGAGGTGTATATATCATATGAGCCTTTCTATTATGCCAGTGAGTACATCATGTGGACCGACAACACACTAGGTGCGGTGATTTGGGACAACAAAAAGGATGAAGACAAAAGAGAAGGGGAGCTTCTTGAAATGAATGGAAAGAGTCACATGATAAAGAATAAGTGGCTTATCATTTGTCAAATTTCTACATAGTAACTATTCACATTAAAATTCATATTAATGCAGATTTTGATCTGACACACACACACACACACACACACAACCACACACACACACACACACTATTATAATATATAATATATATTATATATATATATATAATATAATATATATATATATGATGTGCTTGATTTCATCAGCAAATTCAGAAATTGAAGCCATCAACAAATTCATTCTTTATAATAAGGAAGTGACACTACTGTGGGTCACATTGTACGAACAAAAGATGAGGAAATGGGACAGTGATAGGAAAGAGTTCAAATGGTTGAATGGTAGAAGCGTGCCATATCCTTATCATTTAAAATAAAATATGCCAATGACATGCCCTAACAATTGGGTTGCTGATCAAGTAAGAGAGAAATACGGTGCATCTGGTCGTTACTCACGTGCTGAAGAGGATGCGCTAAACATAGGGATTGGGTGCAGCAATTCGATAATTATACTCTCTTTCTGTATAGTTTTAACTTCATAATTCACCTTTGAAATGTAACATCTATATATATTTATATTTTTAGTTATGTTTGGGTTATTAGACACATGACACTGTTATTTTTTCACTTTTTTATAGGTGCATTTGTTCCCATCTATGTGGGATATGGACATCATTTTCGCACGGAGGATGCCAATGATGGATGCATGACAAAAGAATGTGGAGTGGAAGTCAAGTTCAACCAATTTAGTCGTGCTAGCCACCATGATCAAAACCTAATGCATGGGACATTAGGTTACGTTAGAAAGATAAAAGAGATCATTTAAGTGGACTTCTCTTCGTCCCAATGTGTTATTTTTAGGTGCAAGTGGTGGGACACCTTTGATCATAATAACGTAAAGGAAGATCATGATAGTGGGCTGATATCTATCTGAAATTTAGAAAGATGTGGCATGAAGCTTGGGAGCCTTATGGTTTCCCAAAACACTGCAACAAAGTGTTTTTTTACCTAGATGTATTTTATAGGGATTGGTGGTTTGTATTAAGACACAACCCTAGATCAAAACATATTTTTGAGAACAACATATTTTTGGATAGGGGTTGGTGGTTCGTATTGTATGTTTTTGTTTTCTTTATTTTGATAACCATATTGTTTTTTTATCCGTCTTGTTGGAATTTTATAATATAATTGGTAAGATTCACAAACATTTTTACATGTTTTTTTGCAGTGGAAACATTTTTACATTTTTTCCAATTGTGTACAATGTTGGGATATGGTCCCCTGGGGTCAAGTTTTGGTATTTAATTTTTGTATAATGGTAAAGTCTCCACGATTTGTGGAAGTGGAGCGCGAAGGTAATAAGAGTCAAAGGGGCTTTAGTCAAGGTACGTGGAAGCTTGAAGACCCTATTGTGTTGACCCTAGAACTAGTGAAGTGTGTGGAGGCTTCAAAAAACAAAATCATGCGGGTTGGTGACCATTAGATCAATAACATTATTAGGGGATTCATTACTTAGTTCGTGATCGATACGTCCACTAGTTATAGTGAAGCAAAGTGCGAGTTTTTCAAGGGACCGAGAGGTAAGTACCTGAAATCCCTATAGACCTGGATTGAGATGTTATTGTGTGAAAAATGGGTTATGCCTTTAAATTGATGTTTGGGACTATGCGAAGTGGGAGAGAATTCAGAAGGAATGTAGATTCAGGATTTGAATATAGTCCACTATTAGGATCATCTAATAGTGACAACGAAGGTAGTATCTTGAGGACCTCGTTAAGCGCACTACCGATTGTAATCCAGGGTATCACAAGGATATTTTATCCACCCACTCCACCTCCGCCTCCACGTTCACCTCACACACCTATGCTTTTGCCTCCACCTCAATCTCCATCATTTAACATGGACAACGCAATGAAGATGCCTATATTTAAGGGTTTGGGGACTGAAGACCCCGAGCAATTTTGGTTCGTTGTGGATGCTGTATGAAAGGAACAATAGATCACTGATGGCGATATGAAGAAAGCGTAGCTTGTCACAGTGTTACAAGACAGAGCACTCAGTTGGTATACCAAGTTTTGCTTAGGTAAACCCAACGCGACTATGCTAGAAACCCAACAAGTGCTGAACAATGAGTTTAAGAAACCCAAATCACAAGCCCAGTCAGTAACAAAATTTAAAGAGATTCAGTAGAGGGTAAACGAGTCCATGTGGGACTTTGATAACGATTGAAGTGTTTGATTCAATAGGTTAGCATGATAATTACAGATGATCAACATAGAGATTGGTACATTTCTTTGCTCCTACCTCATCTAAGATTACCACTGTTGCAACATAAAATAGGAACGCAAGTTGAAGCCTTGGAGATTGCCATGAGATTGGAAGCTTCACCAGTGTAGGATACAAATCTGGGGGTACAACAGATTTAGTCACAACTAGCCAGTTGGCACATGGAGTTACAGAGCCTTAAGAAGGGATAAGAACTCGAACTTGAGGTGTGCGCGGAAGTTTGGTGCCTTAAGTGTAAAGGCCATGGTCATGATAAGGACCATTGCCCAGTCTACCAAAATTATTATTCGGGGAGGTCTTGTCCCCTTGAAGCCAAAAAATACCATTGGGATGAGAACAGGAGTAGCCTTATGGTGAATTATCTGTCAAATATCTGGGAAACACACGACTGATAACTGTCATCTCCTGGAGAAGTTGATGCAAACTCCACAAAAGTTGTTCTACACTTTCTATAAATAGGTCATGCATGATGAGTGCAACTTCTAGAGCTATGAACTGATGATGGAACGAACCCCTACATATAGGATACATGCAGAAAATCAGCCTCAAAATCAAGGCACGAGTGCAGCGCACAGAGGATTCCAAGGTCGAGGAAGAGGACAATGAGGAGGAGTTGGAAGGGGTCACAAACATGTTATTTATTACAATTGTGGAGAGGCAGGTCATTTTGCATGCAATTGTAAGAACCTGACGCACCCCTCCTGTCAGTATTGCTGACAGTTTGACCATGTCATAGAATACTTCCTTGTACTAATATCGAAGATGCAGGAAAAGAAAGCTCAAAAACCTACGTAGAATATCCAGATGATGAGAGTAGAGCCTTGTGAAGAGGAGCCTAGCATTAATATCGTGACGCGAAGCGACATCACCACTAGAGAAGATAAAGGGAAGCAATCGGAGGCTGAAGGATGGGTACACAAGGTTGCTGAGAAGGAAGTTGGGTTCGATCTAAGGTGCGCAAAGGAAACCTTTATGGAAGCTAAGAAGAACTTCACTGAAGCCTCTACATTAGGAAGTTAGGAGAAGTCCGACGGAAATGATGGTGTGCAGGCCGTAGATCCTTCGATGCTAGCAACCTTTCTGAAGAATTTCATGAATCTTTTATGGGATAGAAAGGCGGTAGAAGGGATACAAGAAATAATTGATAATGGTACAGGTAAAATTAAAACTCCTCTAGAACATTGTGCAGTGTGTAAAGTGGGAAAAATCAAAAAGCGAACGGGTCACGAAATGAAACTAACCGCACAAATTGGAGAATATGAAATGGATCAGGTAATTCCAGATCTAGGGTCTGATGCGAATGTTCCGCAGAAGAAAAAGTGGGAAATAATGGGGAGGCCTACGCTGCAATGGTCTCCTATCCAGCTATGCATGGTGAACCAAAAAAAGATCATTCCTATGGGGCACCTATATGGGGTCATGGTAGATATTGAAGGAGTGAGTGCCCTAGCTGACTTTGAAGTCATCAAGATAGTTGATTATAATAACCCTTACCCTGTGCTACTAGGCATTGATTGGGCCTTTGATATGGACACAATTATTAATCTTAAGAAGCACAAAATGATGTTTAGAAGAAAGGAGCTCCAAGTTATTATTCCATTAGATCCAATTGAAGGTGCGTGATATATGAAACCAGTCTGCGAGTATAAAGAATAGGACAATATTGATTAGATTTATAAAATCACTACGCGAAATGAGGACTAGATCAACCCTACAATGGATGGGCAGATCGCATGGGATAAGGATAGTTCATGCACTTTAGATTTTGATGAGGAGTTGGAGCATTGGCAGAACTGATTACATGAAGTCTCCTCACTGCGCTATAGCATGTTGATGAAATCAATCCGATGCATATCCACTAAGGTAAGGAATTTACTTTATTATGATGGGTTAGAAGATGTTAATTTGTTTTTGGATAAGTTTGAAAGGGACGTGCCAGAAGAGTATTGGTTCCACATGCTAGGTCTGACACTGTGGGCTACGCCTGCCCATTGGTGGGGTATGCATAAGGACAACTTCGCTGATTGGAAAGAATACCAGAGGATGATGAAGCTGAGGTTTGGGTATGCCAATACTCATATGACAAAGAAATACATAGGGAAGGATGATTCGCACGAACATTTGGCATGATGGACTTAAGCATGGGGAGAGGAACTGCAACCGGAATGGGTTCACATATTTTTTCACACTATCGATACCATCCCAATGAATTGGTACTTGGAAGCTGAGTTGCGAAATGGGATGGTTGAATGGGATATCTTGAAGGAAACCTTCCTGTTAACTTTCAGGTTTGAATACGGATTTGAATTTATTGATGAGGTGCTCCAAGAAATCAAAGCAGTGATCTTCAAAATACCTGAGGAATCGGTATAATGGGTTTAGTCAGATTGGAACACGTAGTTGCACCATGTGCTGGAATGTTATAATGTGACTAAAAAATAAAGTGAAGATGAACCCAGAAATATTAATATTCCCAAATCCGAAGGACAACGCGAGGTTGAGGGACCTAAGGTAGCAATTCCTGAAATATTAGAGCCTTTAAAGACTAAGCAGGTAAATATTGGGTCGAACATGCAACCAAAATTTGCTAAGATAGGTGACTATTGGGATGAAAATACAATCGATAAGGTCATGGAACTATTGCGCGAATACCAGGACTTGTTTCCCACCAAGTTCTTAGATTTGAAGGGGATATTAGGGGATTTGGGCATTATGAAGATTACTTTGAAGCCAGACGTGAAGCCTGTAAAGCAGTTCCCCTATCGGTTAAATCCCAAATATAAGGATACGGTGCGCAAGGAGTTCGATAAAATGCTGGAGGCAGGGATCATTGAACCTCTGGAGGAATCAAACTGTGTAAGTCCCATGACATTCCAAGAAAATAAGCAGCAAGATGAAATTAAGATACGCGTAGACCTAAGGAAGTTGAATGATGTATGCGTCCATGACCCATTGCCTACGCCATTTACAAATGAGGTGCTGGAAAATGTTGGAGGTTAGGAAGCCTACTCGTTCATTGATGGGTTCTTGGGGTACCATCAGATCAAGATCACACTGGAGGATTGAAGTAAGACCACATTTGTGATGGAATGGGGTTGTTTTCAATATACAGTAATGCCTTTTGGGCTGAAGAATGTGCTTGCGGTATTTTCGAGAGTGGTAATTGTGACATTTAAGGAATTCATCCACAAGTTTTTAGAAGTTTACTTTGATGATTGGACCATGTTTGGGTTGGTCAAGAGCCATGTTGCTAGTTTGCGCCTCATGTTGGATACCTGTTGAAGACATTAGATCACCCTTAACTTGAAAAAGTTCATCTTCTATGTACCGTATGGAATATTGCTAGGTCATGTGGTTTGGAAGCAGGGATTGATGGTAGACCCTGACAAGATAAATGTCATTATTAATTTGGAAGCCCCGAAGAATGTAAAACAACTGCACATAACGTTGGGTCATACTAGATATTGCAGAAAATTTATCAAGGCGTATGTGTAAATAACTCCGCCAATGAAAAGACTATTGAAAAAGGATGCAACATTTTGCTAGGGCGAAGATTTCTAGAGTAGTTTAGACAATTTGAAGGATAAATGGTCACCATGCCCATTCTGTTGTTCTCGGATTGGAAAAAGGAGTTTCATGTTCATGTGGACGCATCCTGCGTTGCGCTAGGTGCGGTGCTGACCCAACCAGGCGAATGAGACATTGACCATCCTATAGCATTTGCGAATAGGGAATTATCAAAGGCAGAGAAGAAATACTTGACTATAGAGTGCGAAGGACTGGCAATGGTGTACGCACTACAGAAATTTTAGCACTATCTATTAGGCACACACTTCAAAACGTATACAAACTTATGTTGTGGGGGGGGGGGGGGGGGAGATTTTTAGATGATTGTTGCTATTCTAGGAATATGATATTGAGGTGATCGTGAAGCCCAAACGCCTAAATGCGGGTTTTGATCTCATATCCAGGATTGAGATTAGTGATAAGCCTACAAGTTTGGAAGAAGGGTTTCCTGATGCACAACCCTTTGGTGTTCATGTCGTCGATGATCAATTTTCCGATATAATTCATTTTTTGTCTATAGGAATGACCCCAATAGGATATTCGACACAACGTAAAAAGGAATTGGTGGTCCGTGCAACTGACTTCTCTGTGATCACTGGACACATGCAAAATGGGCTCCGATGAGATACTGCACAGATATGTACCAGAGTGGTGAGAGGACACTATGCTAGTAGAGCAACTGCTAGAAGATCTTGAATGTAGGACTTTGGTGGCCAATAGTGCATAAGGACTCAAAGGTGTATTGTAGGGTGTGTGATGCTTGTCAGAGGATGGGGAGACCATCACGAAGGGACGAGTTGCCCTTAAATCCACAAATAACCTTGTAGGTGTTCGATAAATGGGCAATCGACTTTGTGGGTCTGATTTAGCTTCCAGGGAAAAATACCGGGGAGTGATACATTATTACTGCAACTAAGTACTTGACGCAATGGGTAGAGGCACAATCAATAAAAGACTGTAGCATAAATACCACTGCAAAGTTCATCTTTGAGTTTATTATATCCTGGTTTGTCTGCCCTAAAATCTTAATGAGTGATAGGGGCACACACTTCCTCAATGAAAAAATTGCTGCAATGCTTGAGGAATTCCAGGTATATCATAAGAAGAGTACGCCCTATCACTCTCAAGCTAATGGTATGTTAGAAGCCTTCAAAAAAATCTTGGAGAGTGCCTTGACAAAGGTTTGCAACGTGAAGCAAACTGATTGGGATGTGCACATACTAGCAGTGTCTTGGGCGTATGAGACCACTTGTAAGAAGTTGACAGGCCAAACCCCTTTCTGACTGGTATATGGGTAGGAGGTTGTAATGCTCATGGAATACATTGTGCCAAGTCTGTGGATTGCAGCATTGACAGATATGGATGATCGTGATACTATGGAGGAGCGTCTCACAGAGCTAGCAGAACTGGAAGAAGGTCATTTCCTAGTAGGGTTTCATCAACTGGTGCAAAAGGCCCATGAAAAGGCATGACATGATCTCCATATCAAAAAATGCACCTTCAAGAATGAGGATTTGGTTTTGTTATATTATAGTAAGTTTACAAAGTTCCCTGGCAAGTTTCAAATGCATTGGCTAAGACCCTATGTTGTTAAGGAGATTACAGATGGTGGCAAAGTTCAACTCGTGAAGTTGAATGGATAATTATTTATGGTAAAGGTTAATGGAAGTCAATTGAAGATGTATAGGGGTGATCCCACACCTGCGCAATGACTATATGATAGCAGGATAGTCTTAGTACTTCAGGCAGCTGCAAGGAAGTATGGGACTATAAACTACACTGCCCAAAAGTGGGAAAGATGAAGCAAGAGGGTTGCGGGATGGATGGAAGTAAGGTGCAAAGGGGGGTGCGCCGAAGAAGCTGCACCACAAAGCTGGGTGCCACATGTCTTGGTTGACAAATGACCATTGGAAGAAGTGTGGATGATTGGTTGGTAAAATTTCCGTTGAAAGGAGCGAGGAAGACACATTTATGTAGCATATCTTTAGAAATATGCCACCAAAGATGCATTAATGATCGAAAATTGGAGGGAATGGTTGGATTCAAATTAAAAAATCATCTATAAATATGACCTTCTGCCCCGCATTCGAACACTTTACTTCTTGAGAGTTTGTATTGAGATTTTTCACCTTACTTTTTGCCAAGTGCAAAATTATATGTCTGAGCCAGATTGAGAAGAACTCTTTTCAAAACTAGGGTTGGCTGATTGGCTTGACTTTCTCCGAGAGCATTTTCTAGCTAGAATGACTACAAATTTCCCTGAGACGGAAGCGACACCATCTATCCCTATAGTATTTTTGACTACGGTGCCTAGGTCTCCCAAACCTAAGCCTTTTGTATTGCAGCCTTCTGTGTCCAAGGCGATAGATAAGAAGCAGAAGAAACTTCAGTAGGTCCCGGTGGGGCAGTCACCATGGAAAAACCCCACGAAAGTCTGCCAAAAGGGGAAGATGGATCAGTCACAATAGCCAACAGAGCCGATTGATTTGGGGCAAGAAGAACTGCACAGAGGCATCGAGGAGATTAATGCTGAGGAGGGTGAGCCGATGACTCGGCTACCAAAGTATATCCCACTGTGCAAGGCCACAACTAAAGTGCCTAAAGATCTAGACAATGCAAAATTCATGGTGACTACACCATTATTGCCAGAAAAGGTGATGTTTGAGGGCGCGTTGTTGGCCTACATACCAACCCTAAAAATGGAGGATTGGGACTTAGGGGATCACAATAAGTTCCCTCACTTGGCGCCAACCAAATACGTGTCCAAGGTATATTATGAAAAATCAGAGGTGACGCGGTTGGAGCTAATGAAGTGGGTCGCTGATGTTGGGGCCACGGGGCTCCTGAACATGCTCTGGGTGTTGTATTTCAGTCGAACCAACATAAACACCATTTGTGTATGGAAATTGCTCACATTAGTGCACGATGGATGTCTTTGGCTGGGACAACCCATCTCGATCACGGACATGCTAGTCCACCAGATCACCTTGCTACCATACCAAGGAGTGGATCCAACAGAGGCGTTTGGGGGAAAAATGTAGGAGAAGAAACTCGTGGACCAGATGAAGAGCGAGATTGGCATCATAAAGAAGTCACGCAGATATTCTATCTTCTCTATTTCAGATCTCGCGGTGTAGTTTGTTGTGTAGATATTGGTGGGAAAGATCATGCGTAAGTTCTGCGCAAACGAAGTTCCATCCCTCGTCATTTCTTTGGCTGTGTAGTGTGCCAAAGGAGTCCAGTATAACAGGGCTCAGTAGTTGTGCAAAGAATTTCTGGAGAACTATAGGGAGTCCCAGGATAAGGGAAAGGCATTTCATTACACCTGGTTGCTATTATTGATAGGATTGGTGGCATGGAAGACAGTCAATTTCCTCCCCAAGAGTCAGACCTTCCAAAGGAAGAGAAGTTTGCTTCACTCTGGGCTACAAAGGACCCTACACGAGTCACTAAGGAAAAGATATTCTGGGTCCTGTTTGAAATGGATTTGCGACCATGATTAGCTAAAGGCCGAGGCTATAATCCACACTATACGCCCTGTTCAAGGCCCTTAATGAATTCAAGGTAGATTTCCACAACCTGTATGTTTGCACAAGGAGGGATCCATGGAAGACATGGCACAAGTTTCCTTATTTGGTGGCTGAGGAAGACGTAGCAGAGATTGTGGGAAGGTGGCCACCTGAATGGCTAACCCCATCAGATTCGGGCGTAGTTACAAGTAAGGTTGTGGAGGATACCACTGCACAGATGAAAGTAGTAGAGAAATAGAAGGAAGCCCATAAGGTTTCCACCTAGGAGAAGCTACACAATGGAAAGAGGCTTTTGCTAGAGAAAAGGAAGTGACCGACAAAGAATGAGAAGCCTAGAAGGTTTGCACCCGGGAGAAAGCTGCGCAAAAAAAAGATGTTGCTGCTCGAGAAAAGGGAGAAACTGAAAAGAATGATAAGCCCAAGAAACGATAACATCCAATACAGAAAAAAACACTAGAACAAGAAGAGACAAATGTAGAACAGGGAGGGGGCGCAGAGCTGGAAACCCCCTTCATGGAAAGAACTGAACCAAGCAGACATCCAAAGGGTTGCAGAAGAAATAGAAGTATGACTGATCACTCGATGTGACTCCTTTAGTTCTTACTGAGGGAGACTTGGATGAGATTGATGACATGGTACGGGATACCATGTCTGATTCTGTGGAGCCATTTCAAAGACCAATCCCAACAAGTGCTGGGGAAGGTTCAAAAGGATCTGCACGAGTTGCAGATATAGACAAGCAGGTTACAGGTGAGCATGGGTTAAGTGAGGGGGGTACAAGTGAGGCTACATCAAGAGAGTGCAATAGTCTTGGACACGGAAAAAACCTTGGATCACCGTGTCATTCAATTACCAGATGGAGCCCTGCGCACCAAGATAGACAAGGCTAATGTAAAACTATTGTAGATCAAGAATATGGGCCTAAACCTCGCGACTCTACCTATCTAGACCCTGCGTGAGCTACACCAAGGGGTATCTGATGAGCTGTGTGTTAGGGTGCAACATACGTTGCTGGTTATCGGTGAAGTGAAAACAAACAACCAACATATCTTTGAAGAAAAGGTGCAGGCACTCAAGGAAAAGGAGGAAATCACCACAAGAAGCCAATGGTTAGAAGCAATCATTACACAGGCTTGCAATGAGCTGCTAGAACTTAATATTTCAGCTGAAGTAGCTTCCACGGAGAAGATCCAAAATCTTCTCATGGTAGTAAAAGAGTCTAAGGATGAAATCGGTCGAGTCTGGTGTGAACTGCACTTACAGATATAATAGTTGCAATTGAAGCTACAACCTACGACTCCCCCAAAGGTTCGAGAGCAGAGCAGAGCTGTTATCAAAGAGGCATGACCACTTTAGAAGACACAGTCAAGGGCTGCACCGAGTTGTTTGAGCAGGCCATGGAGTTATGGACTTCACTACAGGAGGACCCGACTTTGCAGAAGATTGGCGTAGACATCAGGGAAAAACAGTGGCAGTTCGATGAGATCCGATTAACTGCGTGAACACTAGCACCAGTAAAACGATTCACGTGGTTGCAGGAAGGCAAGCTGCTGCAAAATGAAATTGATGAGCTATGCTACAAAGAGGCAATTCTCACTGCATGAACTTAGCCTTGGACAGACGAGGCCAGCCAGTTGACTCTATCACTACAGAGTAGACTTAAGGGCATGCAACAGACTTAGAGGATCATGGGCCTCACAGTGGAAGGCCCAACTATCGAAAAATTGGTCGAGGAAGTGTAGCAGGCTGCTACACTGGGACCAACTGATTTGCAGGTTTTGCAGTTGGAGTTCCATGAACTACAAGCAAATATTGAAGCACCAGCCAAATGACTTAAGGACGAGTCATGAAATTGTGTTGGGGACCTATTGGGATAGGGTTCACTGGGGTCAAGTTTTGGTATTTACTTTTGTATAATGGTAAAGTCTCTGTGATTTGTGGAAGCAGAGCGCAAAAGTAATAAGAGTCAAAGGGGCTTTAGTCCCTTAGGTTGTTAGAAGATAAGAAGTTTTGAGACCCGCCCATGCTCTGCAGACCATGGTATTGTAAAACCAAAGGATATATATATAGAAGGATCATAGCGAGTATAGGAGGTAAATCGTTAATAAAAGATCATTGTTTGGGCAAGTAAGCTAAGGAAAGAAAGTCTGTTTCCTTTACTTAGGCGAAGGGGAAGGCTCTTGCGGTTGAGTGCACAGAGACCTTATTAAATGTGAAAGCTAAGTGCGTGGGCCCCTGCAGTTGAGTGCGTAGGGAAGAAGAGTCTGCACTTGAAAGAATACATCTAATAAAGACAATTTTGATCCATAAACTGTGCTCCTGTGTATCTATATTTACTGCTATATTTTTTGTATTTTATCTCTGTATCTGAAATTATATGAATGAATTCTTATCTTATGCGTTAAAGTAGTAGATCAATATGATTTATTGATGTTATAAATGTTTAAAGACCTTCATGAAGGTATAGATTTTGTTTATGTGAATTACTTCAATTATCTGTTTTAGAAGGGTTAGGGTGTGTGAAGAGAGAACTAAGCCCTAGAAGTTGCAGGAGCCCATCACACATACCTCTGGATGTAAAAACCTGGTTCTGTCATCCCTCAATACTACCTCAGGTGAGATTGCAACCTGCGCTACGCGAATTGTTGCCAAAAGGGCCAACAATTTAGGGTTTTGTTGGTTGGCACAACTAACTCTGAAACTGGGTCATGACCGCTCAAGCCAACATACAATATCTATGATAATAAGGATTCAAGGTCAACATGTTTTGTCTTCTTGTTTATTTCAAAGTTCACATGTTTTGTCTTCTTGTTTATTTCAAAGTCAATATAAATCATCATGTAGCGATAATTCTATGAGGATTTTAACAATGAAAAAAATGTGTAGTAATATGTAAGATTAAATTCTTGACATGAGAGGTAAAGTCATGTTTACTGTATTTAAATTATACTTCTTGTAGCAATATATAAACTAAAAGGAGGTCTTATGCATGTATAAAATGTTGATTACATCTATTTATGGACCGTAAGAGAAACAAATGGGCTTACATGGATGCATGAGAGGTCTTGATTTTTTCTTCATGGATAATGGAAAAGTTTTGACTTTTCTTTTCAATGGTAATTATAAATAAAATTTGAATTGATAAATAATTTATGGCTAAGAACTAAATGATAAATAATGTGATGGTGATTAAGAGACATTTGTTTGGGGGAGGCAGGAGGGGGAGGGGTGCTTTTAGACCTCAATGAAAAATAAGAAATAGAGTATGCATGGGGGCTAGGGAAATCCATAAATAATGCAGTTTAATATCTATCCCTATACCAAGGACTGATATTGGCTAGGGAAATAGAAATCAAAAGATTGATTGTCTTTGGAGACTTTCTCTTGGTTATACAATAATTGTACAAGGGAAATAATGGTAAGGATGCAACTAGAGACTCAATGCAATGTCGAATTAACCAACAATTGGAGATGTTTGAAGAAGTGGAGTTATTCCACGTATTAAGGGCACACAATAAAAACGTAGATGAAATGGCCAACTTGGGAGTAACACTTCCCCAAGGCCACTTGTTGATCAATCACGATACTAGGGGCATTCATCCCATACCATGATCATGGAAGAATTAATAATTAAAATAATGTCAGTGCTCCAAGGAAGGTTGGACACATTGTAGCAAGGCCAAGCCTTTAGGGTGTCAACACTTCGATTTTTTTTTTACAAGCAGGAAGTATTGGAATGAAAATTAAGGAGGAGAGATCTTATATTCATTGTGAATAGACTCGGTAGGATGATAAGAAAGTGCAATCAATAGAGTATAGTTATGCGAGAGGAGCTTAGAATCCAGGGGGAGGTCAGTTCACAAAGATTGACAATGGTATAAACCAAAATTGATAAACTTTAGGTGCTTATGGACATAGTGCAAGTAAAATTGGAAATTCTCATGGCTATGGTGGAGACCTGAGTAAAATTGACATCAGGGGATCTTCTTGGGCATCCTCCAGCAGGACACCTATGAGAAGAAAGAGAAATAGTAGTAGATATAGTGGGAAACCCAACAAAGAACGAGGAGGAGCATCTAGCATAGTAGAAGGAAGCACGAGACAACCTCACCCAAAATATAAGTAACCAAATGTATTGCAAATATGCAGTTTTTGGTAGTGTCTTTTGGAGGATACATAAATATAGTAGAAATATAATTTCTCAATTTAGTAGAAAGGCTAGAAGGAAAAACTATGTTGTAATCTGTATGGGAATATGAGAGTTAGCATTTGAATATCTATGTAAAAGGTTTCGGTCTTCAAACCAGACAATTTCTCTATAATAACAAATACTTGTTCCGTTGAAAAAAAAATAAGAGACATTTGTTTGACTTTCAAATAGACTTGGTGATGCATTTTTCTTTCCTATTTAGATGATGTAAAACAAATATCTATTTTTATGTATTTATAAGTAAATTATTTAAAATAGACATGTCTTTATCATTATGATCATGATGTAATATTAGCTAGGAAAAATGTGAAAACATGAATTTTAGTGACTATCTTGAGATAAGTATATGGAAAAGAAAATATTTTTTGAGTTGTTCATTAAGAAATAATCAAATATATTATTTGTCAAAAATTTAAATCTAATATAGTATCATTTTTGTATTATTTAACTCATATTTATTATTAAAAAAAGTTAAATTTAAACTAGTAAGAAAATAAAGAACCAAAATAGCACCAAAATGTTATATCTTTATTACTAGAAAAAATTTCATTTGCCTCTTTAAGGGAGAACTTCCAATAGAGCAAATCCCCAACTACAAGTAACTTCACAAGCCTTATTTTACATTTCTTGTTCCTCATCTTTAGAGAGAGAAATTTCTAATTTAAATTTTTAAGAGTTTCTATAAATATTAAATTTAAATTGCTTGAAAATCTCATAACTTTAGTAATAAATTGAAATTT
>APFE030965503.1:12236-78466 GCA_000404065.3 Pinus taeda | reverse complement strand
CAAATTTGACAACGGTTTGAAAAAACTAGAAAGTCATGCACTCAACATGGTATGGAAGGATGGTGAGCAAGAGAAGCACCGATGTCTGGGTGCTTGCATGAGGTAAGAGTGGTACCAGTGCTTTATATCTATCTATCACCGTAGATGGTAAAAATGAAATTTAGGGTCAAGAGGTTTTTATTTATTTATTTATTTTATTATTATTTTTTTAACCCTCCTCTAGTGCGTTATTATCATCACACTGGTGCAGAAGATATCCAAGAACATTGCTTTTTTTAATTAAAAAATCTATAGCGGTGCTTTTGTTAAGATGCCTCGGGGTGTTTTAATGCAGGTACAACACCAATGCTTTGTTGGACTATAGCACCGCTCTTTTCTAAAAAAATTAAAAACTCCTAGTGGTGCTCTTTAGAAGATGCCTCAAGGCGTTTTAATACATTTATAGCACCGGTGCATCATTGGAAAATAACATTGCATATTTTTGAAATTGAAAAACTATAGCGATGCTCTTTCTTGGTATGCACTAGGGTGTTTTACTACAGGAAGGACACTGGTGCTACAGAGTACATAGCACTATTTTTTCTTAAAAGTTAACTTTTTTATGATGATATCGATTATTCAAGCACAAGTGCGTTGTGTTATTTAGTGCACCGTGTTTTTTATTTTATAAAAATAAATTTTCCACAGTGCACCATGTTCGATGCGACACTAGTGCTTGTATGGATAGTAAAGCACCAGTGTGTCTGTATATTGTAGACGCACTGTAAAAAAAAAATCTGCCTTTCCACCTCCGCTACAAATGGATTTTGGGCTATTTTTATAGGGGCTTCTGCAAAAACCTTTTCTACAAGGTCTTTTCCTTGTAGTGGAAGGGACAAAAACCAACCTACTAATGCTGTTGTTCTACTTCTATTTTATATAATAATCAAACAATTTCATTTTGCAATGTTTAGCTGGCCACCACCAATAATAAGCCACTGCGCCTATAGAAATTTAGTTGACCACTACTAGCAAGGAGCCTCTACCCCTTTTCTTGGCAAGCCACCTCTTGCCAGAGGCCCAACCTCCTCAAACGATTAGGGCCACGATTTCAAAATATTTCATACTAGGCCTGAATACAATCTTCTCAATAACTGAATAAAAAACTTCACTAACTCAAAACAATAGCTCAATATTATTATACCACAAACCATAATAGCATCACCCTCTCTCTCATAGAAGCATGCATATTTTTCTTACTAATAACGTCCCTCACACATCAATCCAACACATCACACTCTGACTCACAAAAACATCAAATTAACTCAAAGACCCTAGCAGGTTATATGGAGACACCACTATCAATGAAAACATTACAAGGACTGAGCATAATATATGACATCAAATATTAGACCTCATAGTTATATGGAATCAACAAAAGATACATGGCATCATATAGAATTCAAGAATATGAAGCACTCAATCATACACTATTGATTGTAACACAATCCAAGCAACAACCACTATCTTTTTTCTATGAATACAACAACTCATTTAGTAACACAAGTACTAAAACCACTCCAACCTCTACCATTGTCATCAATAAGCATCAAGCTCAACCATATACACCCTATTGTACTGATCTATAGCATTTGATAACATCATTTCTAGCACAAGAAACGTTTTCCCATACTCTATCTTTCCCATAAAAAAAATATTACACACATGGGTCTACATACATAGACACTTTGAATCCCTCTGCTTCTAGTCATATGTGTACAAAAACTACAAGAAACATTAGGCACCACAAAAAGTTTCTTCATCAAACCTATTTTTCAAGTCTGACCTTTGTCTAAAGCACAAAAGCCTCTCTCTACAAACTGCCCATCGCACTTCATTTGCTCTGCCACTCATAATGCACACATTCTATATCTAAGCAACCATCTTCACACTAGCTTGCTTTTATTTCAAACCTCTATGCACTAGATATAACTCTCACTCGCTCTTCTACAAAATTTCCATGCACACACCCAATTAATCAAACCTCTGAACAATGAAATGTAAAGTGTATTTAATTCATTGTACAACCATAATTGTTCTAATAATCACTCTTTGCTATATGCACCACAACCTCCATAATTCTCAATGATCGCACTATGTATATGGGATGCCTATATCTCCATGTGCATTCCATAAATGCACATTGTCTAAAGTTTTTAAAGCACCACACATCACCTTTTAAATTGATTCAATAATCCTATGCTACGCTTCAACAAATGCACATTCTTCAAAACAAAATCAGTTCCATGACTATTTCTAAATGGCACAAGGTATATTCCTTATTAATTTGTCTAATCCACAAATTGGTCCATCACTTGTCTAATCAAAGCAATTGTCCAATGCTCCAAATCATTAATTCACAACTTACACACCAAATCCACACCCATTTGTGCACAGGTATATTTGTATATATTCACTAAAGAATATCTAATAATGTTTCCCATTTTAAAAAGATCATCACACTACTCCTTACTCATTACAATGCTGGAACAATTTGAAAACATTTATTCCTTGATGATGAAATCTAGACCACAGACCAAAACAACATAAAAATGAATGCGCTCAACTACTATTGATGACTAGTTCAATCTAATGCCATAACAAATGAATCAATGTGTTTATACTCAAGTTTCACAACATGGAGGATCGAGTCAAACCATCAATGAGCATTCCCATTAAAACCACTAATGCTATGCAAATCATTATGATAACCACAATAGATCAAATTAAATAATTAACCCACTATCTCTGAGACCAAGTCACACAATCAAAGCATTCCACATTCATGGAGAATAGATCAATCAAACACTTGTGCTCCACTAATATCATGACCATATAATCGATGTGTTCATAATATTTGGAGGACCAAAACAACCAGCTCAAACCAAACTTTGAAGACTAAATCAAGATGCTTGATCACAACTGAAACCTAGGGTAATTTCCTTGTTAAAATCCATATAATTTTTCTTCCTTCACCATTTAAACCCTTATGAAGCACCTTTTCAACAATTACACCTCAGGAAAACCCCCACAACACTTCATTCTGACAAAAAACCATCAAGATCATAAGGGCACCACCATCTTGTTGACATCAATGGCAACACCACAATGGCAACATGATCCCCCTTTGGCATTGATGTCAACCTGAACCTGATATTCCCTCTTTATGCTGACGTTTGAAGCTGATCTCCATACTATCCCCCCTTTTGGCATCAATGGAAAAGGGGAACTCCTTTGAATAAAAAATGCCAAAATTTCCTGAAAAACAACTAATCGACATCACTAGCAAATCCTTCATCTTGTCAACCCTTGGTAACAACATTATATTGACATAAGAGGCCATTAACAACAGTAGTAGCAATAAATCTTCATCGACACATAACATCAATTAAAAACAATATGAGCGTTACTAGCAAAAATATTAAAACAACATGTAAACCCTTAAAAAATGCTATATCACTGCAACAAAACAATATAGATAAGAGCTCATATCGGTAGCATATAAAGTCCATGAATACTAGTTATCCATCCTCTATAGAAATGCATGATAATAACACAATATACTAGGTTAGTACTTAGCCATCCTCCTACAAATCAACCACATGGCATAGATCCATATGCATATTAATAACAATAAATAGCATAAACTCTAGCTCTGAAGAGTAAGCAACACAACATAGCATCATTAACAACAAATGCAACCAAAATCTAGTAGTAGCTATTAGTGTTGATGAGTCACCAATGATCAAATGTACTCTTTCCATGTAGTTGATAGGGTCATTAGGTCAAATTGTTATATTTTCAAATAAAAGTTGATACCTCTTGGTTGTCAAATGGTCATTGGTTATTGTCTACGTCATTCCTACTCCCTCCACTTGCTCAAGGTCCTCATCACCCATCATGGTCATGTCATCATCGCCTGTCCTAGGTCATCAAAAGAGTTAATGTGTCATCATATAGGTCATGGTCTATGATTCACCTTTGATTGTCATCATTATATTAGTCATCAATATCTATTTAGGGAGTCATGTCATCCATTTGGTCATCATCACGGGAGTTAGCAATTAGGGAACAAAAAGAATCAAAGTAACATTTCCTTTTGAAGAAATAATGCAGCAAGGTAAATCACATGAAGATTCTCCCTCATCTAGCATAGCGGATCTTTTGGCAACCAATGACAAGGGAAAATAAATCATTGATATAGAGCAAATGGAAGACACAAACCTTCAAAGATAGCAAAGGAGACCTACAACTAGAGCCATGGCCAGACAAAGATAACAAGCAAAAAATCCTTCTCCTCCTCAAACCCAAAACACCTTTCATGACTCCATAGTTGCTGAACTTGAGAAATAAAAGGAATATTGGCTTGAAAGGGTTAATGAGAATTTGGAGAAGTTGTTGAAAAGGGCAAACAAAGATGTCACCATGCAGAGGAATATGGATACACATTATTATGCAGGGAACATGGCTTTTAGGGTTAAGGTCAAGAACATGAAGGGAAAACTAAAGAAAGCCCTTAAGAAGCTCAAGAAGAGGGAAAAAATTGAACTTCTAGCTGATCCATCCTTAGTGGCCTAAATGCAGCTTAGAAAACAAGAAAAAACATAAATTTTTGAAAATTTGAAGAATTTTTGCACACAATTAAAGGGTACTCTACAAAAACGCAATGTGTGCTCGCTGCACTTTTCCTAGAGACTTAAAATGAATATTTAAAAGCATGTGGTGGTGGATTTTGATTAATACATTCCATAAATCTACTTGGGGTCACTTTCCAACTCACGAGTTTTCAGAAAAAGGCCAAAAACCACTTATTTTTCACCCTTCTACCACTGTTTTGGGTCACTTGCTGCACTTCTAGAGTAGTTGTATTCTAATAAGTTTTGAGGTGTCTTAGAGATGTATTTTTGGTGACTTGAAGCTTCATAGGTGTATTAGACATACTAAGCTACTTGTACCATCCTTCTGCAAAGTTTAAAGATCCCTCAAAGTTATCAAAACATCTTGCCAAAGTTTGCTGCACTCTTGCTAAATTTCTGTGTTTTTGTGAAATTCACTATTTTATTGCTAGTGATGGTCAAAGGTCAAACTTGAGTGATGTAAATGGTTAATTAATGAAATCATCTAATTTAATTAATATTTTTAAATGTTATATAGTAAAATAATCTTGTAATTAAGGCTTTGAAAAACAAAATCAATCAGTTAGTGTAAAGGAGGAAAGTGGTTTCTAATTCATCAATGATCTAGCAGTGGTTAGGAAGGATAAGGAAATTAGTTCTTAGGAAGCAAGATTCAACCCCTTAGAGGGGGATGTGATTTTTTTTTCCCATCTATATGTAGTCAGAATCAAGCAAAGGAGAGGGTTGGATAATGGAAGCTCATGCTCTTGAACTACTGTACTTGACACTGGCATAAATATATGCAGTTGCAACTATTTTTATGGGATTCTTGTGTTGTGGTAGTGGGTTTGTTTTTCTGTGAGGTTGTTTTAGGGAGAGCCCTCTTTTATTTGGCAGGGCTAGCTGCCAAGTCCAAAGTTGGTTTGAGGTTACCTCTTTGTTTTCCTTTCTTAGCCTTGGGAAACTAAGGTGTGTTAAAGTAGCAATCTTGCAACTTGATCAAACCCATGGTATTGTAACTCAAGATGATAATAAATAGTAGACCTCACTTTGAAAAAAGGGAGAGGTGCCCACGACAATGTAATGGTAAATGGTTTCTCCATTTTAATAAAGAATTATTTTCTTTCTTATGTTTTGAGTCATCCATTGTGCTTTTTCTATTTAATGTTAGGGTAGATCTATATGTTTTCTCTCCTCTTTATCTCTGTGTTTATGGCTCTTGGATCTTAGCACCCAAGGTATGAATCACAACCATACTTCTGCAACATAACATTTAGGCTTGGAGAATAAGTAAAAAAGCAGCATAAGCATTACTTTCTCTCTCTTGACCTAACAATGGATCTCACTTCATATAAGCAACAATGAATTCTCATATGTTCCCCAACCAACACATTCATCCTTGTGACCATCATCACTAACAAAGGATTTGTAATATAAACCCTAACCATGCTCTCTTGATGCAAAATGTGCATCAACAAGCACATTCTTCTTCAGCTAATAGAAAGCACAAACCCGAGCTTTGGAAAACATGTAAGTAGGAAAAAAAAACATAACATTACTCTTAATCATCAACATGTGTGTAGACATCAACAAAAGTAGCAGTTCGAAACTCTTGTAGCAGTAGTACAATCCACATAAGAAAAATTTGAACCCTAGGCAACTTAATGCTCAAACCTTGACTCGACTTTTCATGGCATGTTATAAATACATGACAATTAAAAAATGAGTTATGTTCTCCCAACTGTACATAACATAAAATGCATCAACTACACACAACCTAAAAAACCCTAACACTCAACCTCATAAAAAATACAATAAATATATTATGGCAGTACATGGCTCATGAAGGTACATGTTAGACATATATATATGGACCCTTGGAAACAATGTGGCCATAAACTAACTGCTTAGTAGCAATACAAAATACAAAGGATTTTTAGCATTCCTCCTCTGACAATACACAATTTCAACTAGCAACTCTCTAATGCACATGCACACATTAACAACCCTTATTTCATGCTAGAGGACTATCTAATGAATTACAATGATTGGGGGTTTTAATGTAAGCATCAACATTTGTAATCAACCATTAAAAGCATCATAATTCTCTCTATGGATGACAAATTATCTTGCAACAAACCAATGTCAGATAAGCAAACCATAAGAGTCATAACAAACTCCAACTGTGTATTTTCTCTTTTCTATCAGCAAGGGACTCATAATGCCAACAAACACATATTGATATACTGAAAGCATTTGAAATGATCCCCCTGAACATGTGCTAGTTCTTAATGATCTAATAGCACGATATTCAATGCTTTTACAACTCTCCATTTGAGAGAATTACACTCCACAATTGCAACTCGGAATAAATGATTGTTTCCTTCTTTTACTTAAAGTTGCATGAAAGGGAAGATGTGAAACAACAAGAATATGCTGCATAAAATATTAATAGCCTACATGGTTGGGAATTTTACCCTCTTACATTTATGATTGCAACCTTATGCATTTGTTATCAAAATTAAATGACGATAAGATAAAACAAAATGAAATCCTTCAAACCTTGTAAAGGTCCCCCTGAACTCATGCACTCTCCTTATATGCCTTCTATTGATCTTGTGAACCTAGAAATAATTAGATGGATGATGATGGAAGTTCTTCTCTTTACTACATGCATATGTCATGTTTGGATTCTCTTGAAGACATCTTCTATTGGGTACAAGTCAAAGATCTACTCCCCTTGAGTAGATTAGCTTTCTACAAGACAAAGTGTCCTTCCTTAAAGTCCTTTGGAGGTCCATTAAAACTAGCTCTTTGTAGCTCCTTCTTTCTCATCCATGCATTATTTTTATTCAGTGGTTGGGTTTCTCCTTTTGTAGGCTTAATCCTAGAATATCTACAAGCTAATGCCCCTTGGCCAAGCATTCCACACTTGAAACATCTGTTATTCAACAATCTCAGTTTTCTTGCAAGATATTTACATTTTATTTCTAGATGTCCAAAACTATTACAAGAAAAACAATAGCCATAAAACAATTTTTAATACCTTTGGTTTTGATTCGTCGGACCATAAGATCTTGGCTACTAATTTTCTCTTCTTGAGTGTTGCTTCTTATTGTGGTTGTGATATTCTTGTCTTTGCCTCTGTTGATAGGTATTTTTGTTCCTTGACTTTCTTTGTTGTTGCAACTTCCTAAGGCTTCATTTCGATTTATTGTTGGTATACTTATGATCTTCTGCAACATGTTTGTCCACTTCTTTCTCCTTTTCTTTCATGGAGCATTATTCTTTTTCAAAACCCAAGCTAATCTTGATGAGATGGGATTTTTGACTAATGAGGATCTTGTTTAAGATTCTGATACTTTTCTCTGGCTTCTAATATTGAGATAGTTTACTGTTAGCCTTTTCTAGTTCACATCTCAATGAGGCTAATTCGACTTTTAATTTTTCATAATAGGCTTCATGATCTTATAGTGGATTTGTTAACATTTCATTTTCTTTGTTGACTTATTCATGTTGAATCTTTAGATCAATGATTGAAACATCATTACTCTCATGGCTTCTATCACTATCTTCTTGAGAAGGTTATAGATCTGATACTGCTATAAATGTAAAGTTTTCTACATTATTCCCCTTTTCCTCAAGAGTGTAGCAAGGTCCTTCAACATTTTCTAGATCTTGAAACCCTTCTCCTCCATATATATTTTTCAAATTATCCAAAATATCTTTTGCAATATTGCAATGTCTCACTTTAGCTACATCATGATCTAATAATCCCTTCAAAATAATCTTCTTGGATTCCTCATTAAATTTATCCTACATACCATACTTTAATGAAATAAAAATGTTCACATCAAGAGATATGAAGTATGCTTCCAATGTGACCTTCCATAACACATAATTATGTTCATGAAGAAAAGGAACTATGTGTATTGCAAACCTTCCTTGATTATCCATGATATACCTTCCAGTGGTGAAGTTGCACTATAGGTTACCGAGCTTTGATACCACTTGTTGGTAACCAAGCCACTACTGAGAAGGGGGTGAATCAATATTGATATAATTCTGAAATTTTTTCTATTTTTAACCATTCAATTGCATATATAAAAATAACAACATGAGTTAACATATAATCATAAAAAACCATACACATGAGACACCAATTATTTCTGGTGGAAACCCCGAAGGGACAAAAACCACCTTGTTGTTATTTCTTTTCTTCTCTTTTATCTATTAATCAAATAATTTCATTTACAAGGTTTAGCTGGCCACTACCCATATAGAAAATTAGTTTGCCAACAACAACAAGGATCATCTACCCATTTCTTGGCAATCCACCACCTGTCAGAGGCCCCAACGTCCTCAAACTCTCAAGGCCATGATTTCAAAATATTTCATGCTGGGCAGAAATGCAATATGTTCAATAATTGAATACAAGAACTTCACTAACTCAAAAACCTAGATCAACATTATTTTGTCACTAAACTTAGCAACATCACCCTCTCTCTCATAGTATAATGCATATTTTTGTTACTAATAACCTCGCTCACACATCAATCTCACACATTACACTTTGACTAAAAAAAACATCAAATTGACTATTAGGGCCCTATACTACTAGTGTAACCCCTTATTGTTATTAGTAAAACCCACTTATTATATTGATGTACCCTTGTAATGCCCATATTGTTACTATTGTGCCCCATAGAAGCCCACTATTGTTATTATTGTGCCCTTACATTATTATTGTTATGTCAGCTCTGATTATGTTATGATCCCTTAGACTCCTATATATAGAAAGGAGGTCTTTTCATTTGAATCATCCAAGAATTTTCCATTTATGTAATGTAAAGGAGGTTTCCCCCTCGAAGAGGCTGAATTTTAAGGCGTTGATCTATCTTTTCTATCTTTTTCTTGAGCTGGTTTCATAACAGGGTTGACTTCCTAAAAACCTTATGCCCTAAGGAGCCATCCTCCTTCCTAATTATAAGGATGTCTAAAAGTGGGATACTCATGTTTTCTTCCACCTCCATGGTGAATTTTATTTAAGGGGAGATAGAGTTAAGGTGAATGAAAAACTTGTCAAGCTCTGTTTTTCCATGAGTCCATTTTATGTTTGTGTCATCTACGAATCGCTTCCACCAAGCCAGTTTCAAAGGGTACGATTCAAGGGAATTCTTTTCGAAGTATTCAATGTATAGGTTGGCCAAAATTGGCCAGAGGGGTGTTCCCATTTCCACTCCAGATGTTTTCTCACAGTATTCACCTTGGAAGGTGAAAACAGTTGATCGCAAACAAATCTCAGCTAGTCTAGTGGTTTGGGGATCAGTAACATCCTTTATAACCTGAATGGATTCATCAAGAGGAATCTTGGTGAATAGGGATACTACGTCAAAGCTCACCAGGATGTCATCCTTGTTCATCCTCTCATTTCTAATCAGTTTTACAAAGTCATGGGAGTCTTTAATGAAAGAATCAGTGTTCCTGACAAGAGGCCTAAGGATCTTGGAAACATATTTAGCGAGTTCATAGGTTGGGGAGCCAATGGTATTAACTATTGGTTTAAGAGGAACTCCTTCTTTATGGATTTTAGATAAACCATAAATTCTTGGGATAGTTTCACAAGAAGGTGTTAGTTTTTTCTTTAATTTTTCCTCAAGGTTGGATTCTGAAATTGTCTTTTTTACCTCTCTCATGATTTTGGGAATGGGATTTTTGCTAAGTTTTTTATAACTACCATAGGCTAGGTGTTCATTCATTTTACAGACATAGTATTCTTTGTCTAAGATTACTGCTGCCCCACCCTTATCAGTCTTAAGAACTATGATTTTATCATTATTTCGAAGGGCCTTAAGAGCAAGAAGTTCTTCTTTTCTTAAATTACATTTGGGAGTTTTTGATTTTCTCATAATGAGGGAGAATTCTTGCCTTAAATCCAAGATATTAAGTTACAAGATATAAACCATAGAGGTCTTAAATCCAAAAATGACATCGAGTTAACCCTTCACTAGAATCGTAATACTTAAACAATACAGGACTCGTCAAGCATGATGAGACTGAACCACTCCTTCCTAGGGTTTGTTAAAAATACTTCAAAGGAATCATCCAAAGATGAGCCTAAAGGACAAGCATATGTTATCCTCCTTAAGCTTGCAAAAAATAAAGAGGTACTTCCCAGAAATGGTGGGGGAAAATTGGGAAAGAACATTTATTTATATTGTAAAAGGCAGTATGTTGCTCTTGAACATGACACTCCATCTCTTTTGTGTCCAGGTTGGGAAACCCATTTGTCTCTTAGTTGACTGTACCTCATTGAAAGTCTTCAAACTAGTTTCTGGTATTATTTTTGAGTCAAATTTTGCCAAGTCAAAATGTTGTGTTGCCAATATGTTCAAGAGAAGTCTAATCTCAGTCAAAATTACCTTGCAAATTGTAGCCTTCAATCACATCGACCATCTATGATTCAGTACTAGATTACTCCAAACTACTTTTCTTCAAAACTTGACACGAGTTTTGTGTCGTAGCTGCGACGAGTCGCTTCCTATTGACTTCAACTCACTATCTAGGATGTTGATTTAGAAACCTTCTTTAGTACCTTGGAGCCTGGATGCCTTAATTAAAGGTTCCTCGCCTTCAACAATAAGTTATCATCATTGACATTCGATTGAATGATTCTATGAGTGTTCGACTTCAGGACATATTTTCACACTTCATATATTATACTGGAAGTACCTTGAGAACCATTGTCACTATTGGTGGTTTCTCTCGCACTTGTTTACAGTTCACATCATTGACTGGTATTCAAGTGGTTTCTTCCATGTTCAACTTCGAGACATTCACTCATATGGTTAGATTCATACTACGGATCAAGAGATGGAGATCGAGACCTTGGATCTAGTTTTGTCAATCCAGGCTGCATGGAGTTATTAAAAATTCATTATTGTAAACATAGATCCATTGATGGTTGCGTCCATACTGTGTCTTCAGCTGACATGGATCCTTAGGTGTATTTTCGTACTGGTTCTTTGAAATATTTATGCTCTGAGTGTGGTAATTCCTACCTCAGTGATGATTATATTTTTCATTGTAACATTTGATTGATTTTTCCGGTACTCCAACTATGGTCTCTAACCTAAACCTTGGCTTGATAAAGCACTTTAGTCCTCAAACATATTTTATGACTTTCCACTTTAGGGGGTAATCTGTTACACATAATTTTGTCGCATTAGGAAAATTACCATCAATTTGGATATTTCGCTATCCACCAAAGTGTTCCAAATCACCCCCCTGCAAGACTAGAACCTAAACAATCCCCAAGGGAATGAAATTTCTGGATTACAAGGCCCAACAACCTATTTTTGATTGCTTGCAGAGTTCTCTATTTAGTTTCTGCACATACGCAGAAGTGACCATTAGAGTTAGTGAAAAAGTGCACTCTGTCTTACACTATGGCTTGCGCACATGACTCAACACAAGTAAAAAATAAAAAGTAAAGTTTAGAAGCTTTGTTAGTTGAATATTTCCCAACCGTAACAACTTCGAGTTGATGCTTATTCAATCCCGATCCCTCTCATCATGGAGATACTTCCCTTTCTTTATGGATCCCCTATCCCACCATTTGTGGATCTCATCCCTTAGGAAAGGGATCCCAAACCTCCTTTTCTTGGCCTATAAATAAAAAACATGCCAGAGGGTTGGAGAGGACCACTGAAGGTAGACTTATGTTGTAGAAATAGGTTTACAAGGCTTTAATTCCAAGAAGAAGGTTGGAGATCATGGGAAGAGGTTTGTAACATCAGGGCAATGAGGTTGTAAGTTTGTTCTGTTTTTATTCAATAAACAACAACTTTTCTTTCCTAATAATGTCTATTATGATATTGTTTGTGAGATTCCTTGACCACTCACATAGTTTATGATTGGTTATTGATTCAATTTATGATGTATGCTATGTTGAAAACTTCATTTATCTTTGTTTCTATATGTTAGATTATTTGATCCTTTGTGTATGTTTGTCTATGCAGATCTCCTTTGGAACATCATGGAGAAGTTGTAGAAAGAACCAGAAAGGCCTCTAAAACATCAATGTGAAACCTATTGTGGAAGGGACTAAAAGGACTTCAACGGACACTTCATTAAACCAATAAGTGATTCCTCACATATTACTTGTTTCAATAAGGCATAAGATAAGGAAAGGTAGCAACTATTTTCTTGTTCGTTACTAGATTTTGTTTGAGATGTAGGGAGATCCATCTTGTCTGCAAGAAGGATTAGTCCGCATAACACTTGCATGAGTGGTAAGATTGAATTCATATATGTTTGGCTAGCTTGACCCTCAAGAGGTATGTCTGTTTTTTGGAATTTCTTTGCATACTCCAAGTAGATTTGGAAGGAAGATTCAAGATTGGTAGCATTCTTCTCTTCTAGCCATTGGTGATAAGGGGGAGGTAATGCACTATAATAGTGTATCATTGCAGCTTGATTTTGCAGGTGGATAACATCAGGAATTTGATTATAAAGTTTAGAAAATCGAAGGTTGAAGTTTCTAATGTTTTCCCCTTTCAGAAAAGAAACATTATTAAAATCACGTAATAGATCAATTGGAATCTAGGGTTTTCCATAATTTGATTTGAACCAATAACAGATTTCATCCCAAGTTCTAAAGGATTTTGAAGGTAGTTCAAATAAATCAATAACAACCTTGCTCGACAGAGAATTAACAAACAATCACATACATGTATCATTATTGTTTGCCCCAATATTGTGGCAAGTGTTTGAAAAAGTGATTAAGTGTCCATTCTCGATAATGGTTCCATTGATAGAGAACATGGGTAGATGATCCTTAAATTTAAGAAGAGGAGCATTCAGAGGAGCAAGATTCAAAGGGGATTGAGTGTGCCAAGGGGCAACATTAGTGTCCTCCTTGAACTGAAAGAATCCACATTTTTAAATGACATTTGTGGGATTAGTATTAGATTGTTGAGGATTGAAGGGTGAATTAATAAATCCAATTGAGATAGTTGGGGTAGAAATATAACTTGACCTAGATGCAGAAGCTTTGGAGACTGTAGAACCCTGATTACCAGTTTAAGGTTGACCTTGTGTTTCAGACAAGACTCGATTATCTAGTGAGGAAGCTCGAGATGAACTTGTGATACTATGAAAGAAGTAATGACGTGATTAAAATTATCAAATGGCCCTACGCCATTGGATTAATGGGGGATATCCAAGACCATCACCTCCAAGACATCGAGAAGAACGAGGCTCACTATTCATGCAAAAATCATTGATGAGGATCATGTATATTTTGGTGTTCACATTCACATTGTTGATTAATTAAGGCCTTTTGTTCATTAACTAGGTCAAGCTTGCAAGTGATAAAAAATAGATCATGATTTAATTGCTAGATACTTGATGTGTTATTTAAGATAAAATTAAGTAAGGAACTATCAATGTTCCTTTGATCATTCAACTAGGGGATAAGACCAGGCTGCTAATTGGATTAGATTGTCATGAATCAACAAAATTTCAAAGTAACTAAAGGAAGAAATTGTTCCCCAGTATGGTTGCCAAAAGATGGTGATGATTGTTCAAAAGAGTGAAGGAAACTCTACCTGAATGGTTCATGAGGCACAATACTTGCTAAGGTTTTGCAAATGGGGTAGCAAGTTAAGTGGTCTTGATTGTGGGGAAAACTCCACATTTAAGTGTGCTTGAGCCAAAGGTGATCTGGGATGGGTGACCTCTCGGGAAGTCCTAGTTACCGGGTGCAAGCCCCAGAAGTGATGATTGAGACTATGTGATTCATTTCACTAGTTTCAATCCCACTTCTTCACCCCGTGTGAGCATCACCTGATGCGTTAAGTGCTAAGTGGACTATTCAAAAATCATGATAAATTAGTCAGTTACGAATACCTCTCAGGGAAATGGTAATCGATGAATGAATTAGTTTAACACAATTGAATCCCAAAAAATGATATCTAATATAATGCACTGCGAAAACCCCTCAATACTTAAATTCAAAAGAGTGAAGGAAACTCTACTTGAATGGTTCATGACGCACAATACTTGTTAAGGTTTTACAAAAGGGGTAGCAAGCTAAGTGGGATTGATTGTGGGGAAAACTCCACAGTTAAGCATGCTTGAGCTAGAGGTGATATGGGATGGGTGACCTCCTAGGAAGCCCTGGTTACCATGTGCAAGACCTGGAAATGATGATTGATGCTATGTGATTCATTTCACTAGTTTCAATCCCACTTCTTCATCCCTGTGAGCATCACTCGATGCAATGAGTGCTAAGTGGACTATTAAAAAATCATGAGAAATTTGTCAGTTATGACTACCTCTCATGGAAATGGTCATAGATGAATGACTTAGTTAATGTAATTGAATCCCAAAAAATGATATCTAATATAATGCACGCGAACACCCCTCAATACTTAAATTCAAAAGAGTGAAGGGAACTCTACTTGAATGGTTCATGAGGCACAATACTTTCTAATGTTTTTCAAATGGGGTAGAAAGCTAAGTGGAATTGATTATGGGGAAAACACCACAGTTAAGTGCGCTTGAGCCAGAGGCGATATGGGATGGTGACCTCCTGGGAAGTCCTGGGTACCATGTGCAAGCCTCGGAAGTGGTGATTGGCGCTATGTGATTCATATCACTGGTTTCAATCCCACTTCTTCACCCTTGTGAGCATCACCCGATGCATTGAGTGTTAAGTGGACTATTCAAAAATCATGAGAAATTAGTCAGTTACGGCTACCTCTCATGGAAATGGTTATAGATGAATGACTTACTTAACTTAGTTGAATCCCAAAAAAAGATATCTAATATAATGCACTGCCAAAAACCCTCAATACTTAGATTGTTTAATTTTATTAAACTTTAACAACTCAGCTCCTCAAATCTCGTTAACTCAACTAGACAATGAGACATGGTGATTAGAATTTACATCTACAATTTTTTTATTATATATTTTTGGGGTTTTATGTTTTTTTATAGTAAAGATTATATTATAGGAAAGAAGAGTTTACGTCAGAAATAAAGGAAAAATATACAGAAAATAAATGAAATACTTACAAGAAAGTAGATGATAATAAAAAAGAAACAAAATGAAGACTAAAAAAATAAGTTGGATTTAATTTAAAAGAAGCGAACTAGTCAGAATCTAGGTTTTATAGGCCTAAATTCTATAGAGCATAAGATGCAACAACTATAAGAAACAAATAGAGAATGCTATTATAAAATGTATAATAAATATTGAGATATACATCATAAAAAAGCTATAAAATAAAGGCTGATTTTATTAATAATGAAAAAGTACAACCAATATCTTGAAAGGTATAATTCTGCAAAACACTTTGACTAGTCTCAACATAAACTATTGCAACGTAAAATCCAATCATATATAATAGCTTGGAAAACAAGAAAGGATGGCAACTGATTGAAATCCTTCACATGGGTACAAATATGGGAAGCTTGTTGTTTGAAAAAAGATAACTATTAACACTGGTTAAAATATTACCAAACCTTCGAACAACAATAAAACATATAATAGAGACACAAGGTACCTGGAAATTCCTTGAAAATATTAATAGAATAACTTTAATTTGTCTCCCCATGGTGAAAGGAGACTGCTGTCACCATTAAGATTAGCTTCCAACTTTTGAGAAATTAAAATCAAAGATAATTACAACCACAACTTTTCTGGCATACTTCTCTTCTTAGTTCTCTCTCTCACACCTTCATAGGTATCATCTCCTTTTAAAGGACTTGAAAACAGTTTTATGAAGTTTTTTTGGTTAAAACATTGTGTTATATTTCATTGTCTAATATGATTGATTAGGAAGAGGAGGAGGGATGTTCTAATGGAATAATTAATAAATTAGTTTATAAAACTTTTATTTTTGACCCTAATAGGCAGAACCTCCTTTTCATTCCATTATAAAAATGGCCATCTAATTATAACCAATAAACATGTGAAAAATAATAACCATGCCAATATATATATAACCAAGTACGTGCCAAGACCATCATCATTGAACATTAAGATAAAATATTCATAGTCATCATGCCATAGTAATAAGTATGCTAATAAATGCCATCTCCTTGTGCCTCCCAACAACTCCTTGTCTCTCTATAACAATTTTGATCCATACATATATATAAGATGTGCATCAAAAAATAGAGTGTTGAATGCATGACAATATAAATCCATATGCATAGCCATATGTTTCTTCCTTTAGACAGAAAACTCACCATGATAAATAAAACAAAGGATCATAAATATCCACTATTATGTGCAGTGATGAGTATCCCAACAAAACTGAAAAAGTAGCATCATTTACCATTGTTTATAAACCCAACAACAATAATAACTCAATATTATCCGTAAGAATATCAAAAACATACTATACACACTAATAAGCTATTGTCCCGACCTATGTGATGGAGCACTCTCCGCCTCTTGCTCTTCTCGACGAGGGTGGATGTAACAGAATGTGAAGTGCCATGTGAAGAATTGGGAAAAGTGACTTGAGGTTTCTATCTTTTATCACTCATGACAGGCTGAGGAATGGATACATGCTTTGAAGATTGGCCAACTGGATTGGAAAGTACAGTGGGTTGTTTAGACACTTGGGCAACAAATGGAGGGTCACTAATACACATGAGTAGAAAATTTGATGGAAGAATCCGACGGTATGGATAAAATCAGAAAATCTGTCGAAAGTTAAATGTATTTTTTGTTTTTAAATCCTGATGGTCATTAGATATCCGACATAATTTCCTTTACTGTCAAATATTTGAAGTTAGTTTGATGACATCGAATATCCGACATAATTTCCTTTACCGTTGAATATATGACATCAGATTGACCTACCTAGTTTGCTTACCCTCCCTTCCTTCACGTTGTTCATTCTCATTTGATTTTTTCTTTATTCATTTTGCACTGCTCTATTCGTTTTCACAGTGCCATGAGTTTTGTTAGTGTGATCGACATATGACCCTTGTTGCACTTGTGACCTACTACAGGGGACATCTGCAACTTTAGGCTTCCATCTTGGTTGCTTAATGACATGCAACAGGTACTCTATAATTACCATTTTTGTGTTTTTCCGGTGATCTTATTACACTTATGTTGCCATATGGTGTCAATAGGATATTAAAGTGTTTTTTTACCTGCATCTAGATACTCCATTGCGTCCTGAAACCAATAATGAGGGTAACCTTGTTTATAGTTGGAGAAGAGTTTCAGTTCCTTTCCAAAGGTAAAATTTAAAACTCTCTTTTCAGCGTATTAGTTTATTTCAATTCCTTCCTCTCGAAAAGGGTTACATTTCATCAATTTGGGGTTGTTCAATTTATATTGGTGGTGGTTTTTAATATTAGGGTACTTTAACATTATGGTTTGATGTTATTGGGTTTTCTTGAACACTAGAGCTCATGGTACTATGACCTAAGTATATCAAAGTTCTCTTACTCTTACCTTAAATTTATGCTGATCTTTGCATTTACCTATTGTGTTTATTTTTAAAGTTCTTATCAAACAAGATTGAACCCTTATTAAGTGTTATGATCATTTTCTTGTAGTGATCGAGTTTTAATGGAAGCCAACTCCATCTGGCATTGAGTTCTACAAGGTACTCTATTGTACTTTCAATTGTTACTATTACATAACTGTCTCATCGGAATTTCTTTATTAGTAATTTTTCTATTTACTCATTTCTGATCAAGGGTTCATTAGAGAAATTTTGAGCTCTAAAATGGGCCTCAAAAATAAAATTTTCAAACAAAATAAACTTTATAAGAACCAATAGTATTTAAGATGATGATGTCAACCACAGGGGATAATTCACCATTTTTGGAGTAAAAAAGTAAAAAGATTAAAAAAACATACTTTTTCAACTCATCTTTAAAACTTATCTCCCTATAGTTTTACTCAAATTTCAAGCATGATTACTCATTGGATTCATAATTTAATTCCTCATCAAAGGATTACCCATGTTACATACTTTCGATGGACCCCACTAAACGAAAAATGAAAAATACATGAAACAATGTGATTGCATCACATTTGTTCATGTATTTCTCATTTTTAGTGTAGTAGAGTCCATTTAAGTATGTAACATGGGTACTCCTTGGATGAGGAATTAAATTCCTCATCCAATGAGTGCTCCCACTTGAAATTTGAGTAAATCCATAGGGAGATAAGTTGAAAAAATAGTTTTTTTTTTTTTTTTTTTCCTCTAAAATTTGATGATGTAATCTAATATTATTTTATTATTTCCACTATTATTTTATAATATTCGTTAGGAGGCCCTTTTTAGACCTCAAAATTTCTCTAATGGAAATTTATTCATCACTAACCAAGTTGGTTATGATTCAATGTACAATTTCGGGGGTTGCAATAGACGCACTCCTATTCAGGTAATGGGTTTTTCTTTTCATGCCAATAGATTTTATGACTATATTTTCAAATCCTTTCTTCCTTCCCTGGCTCTTACATTAATCCCCTATTTTCTTGTGCTTACAGGTGGGTTTATTTCTTGAGTTCACCTTGGTTTCTCAATTTGGTTTCCCTCAATTAATTTTTTTGTGCCATGTTACCTAGGTTGGATTCCCTTCTGATTCTTTCCATTATGCATGTCAAAGCATGGGTTGTTGAGGGTTTCAATATCCATGATGGGGTTTTATTTGTTTTTTCATAAATTTTCTTGTTGTTTTAAGAAAAAACCCAGCAGGGTTTGATACCATATCACGACTATGGACATATTAATTCACATATTCAATGTAATGACTCTAACAATCAACATCTATAACTATTTCTTTTATTATATACACAGGGTGTTATTGTCGACTTAAAATTTATCTATATGGAATATGCAAAATTTATGTTCTTAGGATTTTAATGTATAAAGCCATGAAAATCTCGAATAAAATTTGCCAATTTTTTCAAATGAATTTAGTGTATAAAACTCCTTGGCCTGAAAGTAAATCAAATTAGCTCCTCTAGAAATTAAGAAAATTTCAATTTTGAAGCCAAAAATAAACTTTAAAACCTTCTCGAATTCCTCAGTTTTTTTCAAATTCAAGCTCAAGCCTAAAATGGAAACAAAACATTAGACATGTCTTAAAAGAATCTCGTTCTAGAAAAAAGATTGATACTTAAAACCCTAGCCGTTTTTGTGAAGGAGGAAATGGATTAAAATATATTCAATTTTATTTAAATATGGCTCAGATCCCCCTGCAACAAATAGATCATATGATAAAATTTGATAGGATCAGATGATGATATACATGAAATATGATAAGACATAACTCTAACAAAGTCTTAACACAAAAAATTCAAATAGAATCCATTGGATAAAGCAAAAACCCACAAATTGTTGATACATGTGGAGATCCAAGCAATGAATCCTAGATTAAACCCAAATTGCTAAAAGAATCCAAACATGAAGCTATGCTTGACACAATTAAAGGCATTTTCCATATCCAACTTAAGGATCATCCACTTTTCCTAATTACTCCTACTAAAGGGGATAACTTCATGTATAAGCATAATATTTTCTACAATTTGTCTCTTCGTCACAAAACCACCTCGGTTTTATAAGATAATCATAGGGAGGATACTTTTTGATATATTAGCAATGATTGTAGACATAATCTTGTAAGATACATTGCACTATGATATCATCTTGAATGTACAAAGGATGATGGAATTACCTCTTTTGGGACTGTAGCTAAGAAATATTATTTTTTCCCTCCTCTTGGGTGCAAGGAATGATGAAGATATTGAAGAATTCACACCATTCACACCAACTCAAACTTAACAATATTCTAAAAATAGTTGAAAAAATGAATGTTGAATTCATCTAGACTTGATACCTTATCAAGTTTAAAATGGCTGATTGTGTCCAAGATTTCCTTTTCTAATATAAACTACATTAGACAAGCATTGTCTTTGTTACTTCTAATACATGGATTATTTTCTTGCATAATATTTGTACTCAATCTATCTTGGCTCCTAGTTTTAGTATATAGGGTGACATAGGGGTTATATGCTCCTTCTTTGATTTTTTCATTTGGACTTAGTGTGTCTCCTTCATTGGTGGTTATTTCCTTGTCATTGTTACATTAGTGTTTTACTTTAGCGTGTTTAAAAAAAAATTAGTATTTATATCTCTTAGAGCCATGACAATTAGGCTTTTGCCTCCATTTTTATTCTTCTTCCCTCATCGTAGATTTTTAGCACTAGAAATTTTATTTTTCTTCAATCATTAAAGAAGGAGTGACTTATTACTACTCCATGAGGCTTTGAGTTCCCCCTAGTTTATATTTGAGGTAGTTGATCTCTTTACTCAGTGATTGATAGCAATCCCTCACCCAAAATTTAGAGTGAGCTTCATATTTTTAATATTTTGTTCCTAGATGTGAACCAATGAACCAACCATCCACTTGCTCCAAACTCAAGAAACAAGGTGAATAAGGAGGGGTCTTAGAGCCAAAAATGATTGAGATGAAAAAAAATAAGAGGACCATAATCCTCTTGTTTAATCATAGAAAAGGTGATGTTTCAGTGACCTGATCCAACATAAGATATAATTTGAGAAAACAGAGAGATGTTACTTTCTGTGAAGGAACTATGTACAAATAACTGATCTAGATTAATGTGTATATGACTAAGAAATCTATTGGTCCATGTAAATTTTCCTTTTTCAACCAAGATATTCACTAAATCAAGCAATGAAATGGGGTTCTCCATTCTCTATTTGATTTGATCGCAAAAAATCCCCCCTCACTTCCCCCCATTTTACTGATGGTGATGAAGCGTGGTGTTAAAGTATCTTGCTACAATGTAATTTGAACCAAAATCTTTATCCCTTAACTCCATTACAAATTTACAACATTCTACTTTCTCATGATCAATTAGAGGCACATAAATATTAACTGCATTGCAAGAGTGTTAGATGATAGATGACAGAGACTTGTCACTAACCAATGATGAGAACACCTAACTTGTTTTAATAAAAGAGAATAATTCCAAAGGGTATAAATTCAGATAGATAAACCCCAAGAACTTATTTCCCAACCATAATTGATATGCCAAATTCCATTGTATTTATGGAGAATTTCATAGTCTTCCAATTTGGTCTCCTAAAATAGCAGGAGTTAGGGCTTTTATTCTTTGATCTAATCCTCAAACACACCTCCTCTATCTCTTCCACACTTTGATGCAACCATAAAAACACCTCCTCTATATCTTGCACATTTTGATGCCACCACGGAGGTTTAACTCTAATGCTCCTAAATAAACTTCTAAATATTATACTAATGTAAATATATTTATTAGCTATTTGAAAACAAAGCATATCTCCATATTACATAGAATATTTTCTTTTTGTCTTTTATGTTTATTTCATTAGTCAGTGTAGAGTAATGAAAATATTGAGTTAATAATGGATATTGTTTTGCTTTAGTTCACAAATCTAGTTATTATTGTTGTCTCATTGGCCTAGTTGGAATAACTATATGCTGGCTATATTTGTGCCATAATCAATAAAGGTTCTATTATTCTTTTTCAAGGAAACAATTCCACATCACCCTCGAAGACTTAAGCAACAAATAGGGGTATTGGTACCATTCTAACCTTCATGCATTTCTCCCAAATTTTCCTAGAATTTCCACATGGAAGGCGTATTGACAACCAATTACATAGCTTTATTAAAACCACAAAGGTTATGAATGAGATTTATTATTAAGACCTTTTTGGAATTAGCACAAGAGGATTTATACTTAATAGAGTGAAAATTTGGAGTTAGGGTTTGATTGTATGATGTAGCACATTGTTTGCTCCTTATATGTTTAAACATATAGGGGTTAATTTCTTACTACACATAATAACTATGACACATTTCCTAAATCTTCATTCATTCTAGATTAAGTTAAATTCATATTCTTAGGCATGATATAAATAAATGAAAGATTCACTATGCATAATTTATGACCAACCTTTTCTTACAGGATTATATGAATCCTACCCAAAAGTTACTTTATGCATTCTTAATCTTTCACACAATCATCTAGCTATATGTATTACATACTGAGACTGCAATTTGACCAATTTCATTAGTTCATGTTTTTAAGAGTATTGTTTCCATACAATAAGGAATATATACTAATCCTTGTCATAATTATTTTTCCAATAACCTCCCAAAATGATGGTCCTTATATGATCTTGAGGATCCATCTTAGAAAAATGATTACCTCTAACTTAATGTTAGACAATGTATGGATGAACCTTATGCACACTGGTCCCAAACTTATCATTATTTAAAGACTAGATTATTGTTACAAAGAAATTCAATCAAGTATACTCTAAATATGCTACTATCACATGCTTCTATCTATGATGCCATACTCAATCAAGGTTCATCTAGAAAACATAATGATGCATGCTTACTCCTTTAATGAATTTGTTAGCATCAATTCGTTCAGGGTCCTTATTGTCCCTCCTTTTATCATGCTTATCATTTAAAAACAAAAGAACTACTTTTCTTAACCATCCTTCTCTGCATTTTACTTCCTTCATTATGTACCTGCAATATTCACTGACAAGTACAACCAAACAAAATATACAAATACAAGAGCATGATGACAATCTAGGGTTTCCATGGTTTTCTTAGAGGGTATACTCTAGGCTTCTTAGAAAAAAACCTTATATTCCTTGATATTTCCCTTAGAAACATTATCCTTATGGATTTGATGTCATATCCTATATTTCATCCAATTCCACCCTCGCTAAGGTTTACCATATACCCTAGATTATCTACAAACCCTAGATGTGAATAGTTATGGTTTCTATGAGGGAATAAATAGAATAGGGTTAGGTTTTTCTAATCCAAGTAATATCTAGGTTTTAAAATCCCTAGATACCCACAAACCTTAAAAAAGTGGAGTCTACAAACCCTAGAACATAATACATTCCATGTCATTAAATTATGCAAGCCCTTTATTTAACTTACGATAGATAAGTATACAAATAATTATACATAACTCATTGTAGCCTCAACTTATCCTTTATCGCAAATAATTGGTCTCTAAATAACTTCATTTTATCCCCAAGGATAAATATTGATCTCATAGATGTATTAGTACATCTATTTTTGAGGTATGTTGTAGATGTTGCTACTAATTTTCAAGCTAGACTTCTGTTACAACCCCTTGCTTCAAATAAGCTTTGCATGGGATACACCAATCCTTTATTACTTAATACCATTGATGATATATTTATGCCATCATTTTAAAACTTCAACCCTTCTAATTAGGAATTTCCATAGTCACTATAAATTCCTCTTCAATCCGCGGTCTTGTATCTTCTACAAGTTGCCTTATTTTGCTAGACTGTAGGGCTATTACTAGCCTTGGATTCCACAAGAAATGAGGCTATAGGTCTCAAAATATATTATCAAAACATTGTGGCCTTCGATTACATTTTATAGGTCTCATTATTTCTGAAGTTTGTATGGTAACTTCATCCTTGTGGTTAGGGCTTCGATAACCACTGAAAATTTCTCATAAACAGGCCTACAATTGTTGGCATTATGATGCATGTGTTGTACTTGATGGCAACCCTCTCATAGAAGATCATCTCACTTACATATAACTAGATGAATCTACATAAGAGATATCAGATGTGACTGAATGCATGGGATGCAGGACAACTCAAATGCATCAGATGCTAGTTCTAAGTGTGACAAGATGAGCTTTTCCATCAAGTCCAAAGGGGGAGATTGTTGGCATTATGATACAAGTGTTGTCCTTGATGGCAAGATGACAGATTATAGTGCAGTAGATCAGTAGCAAAGAATTGATGATCAAATTACAAAGAATGAAGAAAGTTGAGTATACATGCAGGTTCACTATATACCAAGTCGCGTATAGAGGCAGGTTATACGCAGGTTCACTATGTACCAAGTCGCGTATATACGCAGGTTCGCTATATACCAAGTAGGGTATACACGCAGGTTATACTCGCAAGTTCTCTATATACAAAAATGCGTATACACGCAGGATTGTTGATCAAAAGTTGCGTATGCGTATGCACGCACTTCCATGCACGGAAAAGCGCGTACATGTGGGAAAACTTACTTTTGGTCCGTGGTGGTTAGTCCTTGGAATTTGAACCTATGGCTTTTGGACCATGGCATCTCGACATACGTGTTGATCCCTAGTATTGAGTTGATGGTATTGATTTGTTATGGTTTTGGACCATGGTATTTAGCAAGGCCCAAGACTATAAAAGGAGAAGAAGATCATTAGGCAAATGTATTGAGAAAGTCTTGAATATCTGATGAAGGATGAGATCCAGTATGCGGGTTATGGGTTGCTTGATCTAAGCTAAGGAGGGATCTCACAAGTTGATGGAGAACAAGATCCAAGGATAGATCGGGATCAAATGGTTTGAAATGAACTATCTCTATATGGTTGATTATGTTTATTCCAGATCTGTATACTGACGCAAGTAATGTTCTGAACTGGGTATAACTTAAGTTTGAAATCGCTGCAAGTCATGATTGAATATTTATAGATCTATACGCGGGTTTTCTTTGGTAAAAGCGTGTATGTACGCAGGTTCGGTTTGTCCAAGTAGCGTATGCACTTTAATGCATGATTTTGATGATACAGTTGGTTTTGAATAGTGTTGCAGAGTTCAGGGTTCTGCTCTGTGTTCTGGGACTGTTTTTATTGACCAGGGTTTCAGCCATTGGGTATTGATGTTCTAAGTGTTTGTGAGCTTCAATGATATTGATGGGGCCCAGTATGAGTAATTTGATGAAAATCGTGGCCTTCAGATTATAGAGTTGTGGCTTCATGTATCTAGTCTTGAAAATTTTATGAAACATGGACCTGGAGGAGAGCAAGATTGTAAGGTCAGCGGCCTACGTACTCAGTAAATCTTGCTGTACAAGACTAATGGGGGGTTGTAGCTCCTTCTAGGAGAAAGCTGGAGAATGAGAGAGGGTTGTAGCTCTCTGCAGGTTGCAGCTTGGCATACTGGTAAGGATCACCAGTTCATGTAAAAGAAGTTCTTATTAAAGGAAAGATAGAAAAAATTGCAGGCAGCGTGGTTTTCACCCACATTGGGTTTCGCACCTTATATCATGGTGTTCATCGTGTGATTCTTTGTGTGTGAATGAATCTATTTGTTTATTGCTTCTGTTTACTGTTCATATGGTCAATGAAGTTCTGATGCATTATATAAAGATCAACATGTAATGGATTATCTGACTTATAAATAATCTGGATATATGCTAGTTTCTTTAGACACAGTCGCGTATACACGCAAATATCCTTAACTGAAGTAGCGTATATGAATCTGAGTAAGAAAATGAAAAAGTTTTATTGATCTGATAATACTGATTCACCCCCCCTCTCAGTATTATTTCCAACAACAATACCTTCCAAAAATTTGTGGTCCTTTCTTTTCTTCAAAGAGACTTCTTCGTTGGATTAAAATCTACTTCTAGGAGAAGTGTAGACTTTCCTTTCAATGTCCTCAACCTATTATAGGAATATTAACTTTATTCTCAAATCTCCTGAAATGATGAAGTCATTGCTTGAGGTGAACGCTTTCAGCCTCTTAAAAACCATTGGTACAATATTGAATAGAACTTTGACCCAATTTTAGAGGTCTGTCCTATTGGAAGGGTGATCTTCTCTTGATTAGCTTCACTTCTAGACATTTTGATCTTTAAGATATATGCAAAAAATCCCTTCTTTTTCCTTTTTGGAGTAATACAAAACCTTTCCAGTGATCTTCCAACTTCCTATACTCTTTTCCTTAACTCGATACCATGGTGGAAAATCGATTAGGGTAGAATTTTATTTTTACTTTTCCTTTCTTGATAGTTATTTGTGATATTATGTTCTTATCATCAAATAAATTCCAAAACAACGAAGATCACAACCATACAAAAAAATGAACACAAGATATAGGATCCAAGCTAGGGCAAAATCCCTGCAAGGGGAAATCCAAAAGTATCTTCTCCTTTTATAGAATCAATTCAAAGGAGACTTCCAAGACCAAAACCTAGACCAATCCCATCACCAAGAACCAAGTTAACCAACCAATATTTCATCTTCAATGCAAGAAAATCTCCAAGGGTAGTGAAACAAGATCTCTTCAAGATGAGGGCTCTTCTAGCCTTTTGTGCTCACCAAGGGAACCTACAACACCTCCTACAATTTTGGACTTGAGGAAACCTTAGACACCCTAGGGTATTTTCACATGTGAAGAGTAGAAGAAAAATTACACCCTTTCGAACTCTTCTAGGGATTCTTTCTTCCTTCACTAGCCTTGTCTTTACTTTTCTAGGATTTTCACACTCCTCTCCAATTACATATTGAAATCAAGGATGTGTGCTTGATGCGTCTCTCAATAGGTTGAAGATCCATCTTTAGGTATCCTTTCCAAGAGGCTCCATTAATTCTGTTTAGGCTAACTTTTCCTTAGCTGGCTGACTTGGTCTTGGAGCCTTCTAGACATTTCTAATTTCAAAATAAATTTTCTTTCCTTTATACAAATACTCGAAAGGGTATTTTACAATATGACAAGGACTTTTGACTCATGAAAAAACCTAGGAGAATTCAATGAATGCTTGACCTAATGAAAAAGTGACTTGAGCATGACACCCATGCTTTATAAAAATCATTTTTTCTTCTTCTTTTGATAGATACATAAGAATTACATCATGACATGAGTCAAATGACAATTATGAAGACAGAAAGTAGTTACATTCTTCAACATATCTAAGTATGTGGGTATTTTTTGTAATGGAAGATTAAATGCTATCTGATTATGTTGCATTATGAAGTTATTAAGTGAGTTCATTGGTTAAGATGAATAGGTACAATATTTCTCAATCTTTTAAATATTACTTGAAAATTTTAAATGCAAATAACTTCATTGTAAGTCACTTGTACAATTATAATGTTGTGGTTTCTTCAAGACATTTCTCAACATCCCTTATGAAACTTGCTAACAATTTCTCTCATTTGATGGAGTGTTATAGGATGTTCAACCAAATAGGTATTTGTTAGATCTATCTTCGTCGAGTGACGAAAGCTCAATTAGGATAGAAGAAATTGACCAAAAATATGGTATGTCATCTAGCAGGCAAAGATCAACTAGAGGCGAAAAGATTGGAAAACAATTCCATAGACACATGGAATTTTTTCTAGCTAAAGGGGGGTCATGTTCTTATGATAATGAGAGCATATATGACATCAAGGTTCCCTTGAGGCACAAACATATAGTGAAACAAAGGGTACCCAAGGATCTTCTTGAAATAAACACTATTTTTTTCTGTCAATGAAATGATATACCGCATTGCCCCATCGTCATTACATGGTTTGGGGATATTTTCCATAGGTGGTGTAAAGGTATGTTACGACGGATTAACTGAATTGATGGGGTATGTATAACCTTGTTACATCTACAATGAGTGGGTATGAATAGTCCAATATATCTAAAGTATGTGAAGATATGACGTGGACACAAATTATATACAACTAAAAGACAATGATCAAAATAAAGGTGCAACTATGTATATTGATGGAAGGCCAAAAGCATTAGGAAATATAATAGGGTTTATAAATAGTACATGGCCCATGACCAAAAAATTAATCCAATTGCATATTTGAGGGGCGTGAAGGAAACTGTGTATTCATGTGTGCCATGAAATCAATAGCTGCAGGGGAAGAGTCACTCATTGATTACAATTTGAATCAAATTGATACAAACATTGCTATCTTGGGGGCGATATGTATTCTATTTTACCCAACTTGTAAGCAATGTCTATTATATGTTATGATTGTCACACATATTTTAAGTTAAGGAAACATTTTAATATGTCATGGTTATAATATTGTGGTAGGTTGATAAAGGTCAAAGTGCGCCAACCTTGCAACAGGTAAACATCAATGTAATTGTATGTAAAATAATACAAAAATGAGATTCACTTCAACATTCACATTCCCATTCTTTAAGAATATTCTACTTTGTATTTAAAGAACAAAGTTATTGAAATTCTCTTCATTTGACTTTGTCATCATCACTTTTTGTTGTGAGTATGATTAATTAAATAATGTTCTTTGGTAGGAATAAATGAAGTTGCTATAATTTTCAACACTTCTTTGTATAACATGAGTGGTCCATGTATTAATATAATGATATAAAATAAAGTTTTTATAAACTTAGAACCTATTATATTGGTCATGATATAGTGTGAAGTTTCTATATAAAGACATATGTCAGTAGTGGTTTTCTTATTATATACTAATGATTAATTGTGGATGAATTGCTTGATTTTTTTTAATGTGTCATAATGAACTTTCAAGATATCATAATATTTATGATAAAAGTATTTAACTAGATACACTTTCCCTCTTATGTAAAAAATGGAAATTTTTATTAATCTAAAATGTTTCATCAAATTCAAATGTTTGAATGTTTATAGTTGAGGATGGTGGAAAAAAATAACAAAATACACTTATTTGTTCAAATAGGTGACAAGGGGAAGGCATCTACCTCAGAGCAAGCCACAGATGCTCCTAAGGAAGTGCTTAATGAAGAAGCAATTTTTTTGTTGATCGATTTGAACCAAAAAATAAGGAAGCTTCAAATCAAATTAAACAATAAACTCAATTCTTTAATTCTGATTCAGCGAGAGACAAAAGTGATAAGAGCGTAAATCAAAACCGTGATGGGCCAAATTTATCACTATGGGGTAAGCAACTCATTTAATTAGCCCATTTATTTATTTATGGTTTTAATTATCTCATCCTTTATAAAAACACTTTATTTTATGGGAGTTTTGGAGGGAGTACGATCCTCATGGTGCAACTACGAGGGCCGATGTTGGTAGCAGTGCCATTTCTATGCCTGTGAGTGTGTACTAGTCACTAAGACTGGTACACCCCCTGAACAACACATGACAAGATCTACACCCCCTGAACAGCATAAACTAGGATCTACAGATGATGCTGTGGATGTATATCATGATCCCATTGCACATTTAGAAGCAAAATTTCTTGGATCTTCCCGTGTTACTAACATGGGAACACTACCAATTACATTTTTGGTAGATGATGACCATGCCCCAATGAAATTAGATAAGCTTCCAGGTATTTAATAAGTGTTTTAAATATTAAATACAATATAATTGAAATTTACGTATATTCTATAATTATTTTAAACTAATGATAATATCATTTTGCAAGAAACAATGTATTTTATAGCGCCTTGGAACTCTTTGGGCCCACCATTCACACAAACTAGAAATCCCAAAGTTCCAAGTTGAAGGATGAATTTTTGAACAAGATGGTTGGACTGTTTGGTGAGGGTACCTTACAAAACTAGAATTACCTCCAAAGCAGGATTACATTTAAAACATTTGCAGGAACAATATAGGGCTCATTTGCACTAGAAAAATAAGTACGAGTGCCCTTTAGCGATTCCAAAGAGGGAGTGGAAATCCCTCATGGAGGATGAAATCGAGAAGGCTATTCGAAAAGAAGGGAAGACCCTACCCAAACCAGGAAGGTATGAGGAACTTTTAATAATGTAATTATGATGCTTTATCATGGTTGTGACATCTAATCATTAAGGGAATTTTGAGGTCTAAAATGGGCCTCTAAAGAAAAATGTACAACCAAAATAAACTTGATAAGAACCAATAAGATTCAAGATGACGATGCCAACTATGGGGGATGATTCACCATTTTTGGAGTAAAAAAATAAAAAGATTAAAAAATAATAAAATAATAAAACTACTTTTTCAACTTATCTCCTTAAGGTTTTACTCAAATTTTGAGCGAGAGTACTCGTTGGATGAAAAATTTAATTCCTCATCCAAGGAGTACCCATGTTTCATACTTTCGATGGACCCTACTACACGAAAAATGAAAAATACATGCAAAATGTGATTGCAATCATGTTTTTCATATATTTTTGATTTTTCGTGTAGTAGGGTCCATTAATTCCTCATCCAAGGAGTACCCATGTTTCATACTTTCGATGGACCCTGCTACATGAAAAATGAAAAATACATGAAAAATGTGATTGCAATGATGCTTTTCATATATTTTTGATTTTTCGTGTAGTAGGATCCATTGAAAGTATGAAACATGGGTACTCATTGGATGAGGAATCAAATTTTCATCTAATGAGTGTTTCCACCTGAAATTTTAGTAAACCCATAGGGAGATAAGTTGAAAGAACATTTTTTTCGTTTTTCCCTCTAAAATTTGACGATGTAATCTAATATTACTTGATTATTTCCACTATTAATTTATAATTTCCTTAGGAGGCCCATATTAGACCTCAAAATTCCCATAATGTAATTTTTTCAAGATTTTCAATATAAGTTACTAGATACATGAAAATCCACAAAGGCTAGAATATATAAACATGGGAAACACCATCTTGGCTTGAGTGGTTACTCAAAATTGGCTGCAAAAAAAAAATTGCATCCAAATTAAAAATTCTTAACAATTTTAATTCAATATCACAAAAGAATAAAAATTCACGTTCTCATGCAAAATTGCAGGGGTCACAATTCAAAGAGGCTCCCATGAAGGAAGAATTTAGGATTTATTACAAGCAAGATATCAAGCCATGGTTGAACATAGGAAAATATTGGGGTCTACACATCCTCCCGATACCCAACTTGACACTCAGGTAAATAAAAACAATGAAGGGAATTTATAAACTATTACTTGTACAATCTATTGGTTATTATTTTTTGGCCATAAAGTAATGTGCTTGATTGTAAAAAGAAGACAAGAAATGTAGATACAAATGTCCCAAGTAATAATGGAACACATGAGCTTAGTGACGGTGGAGTGCCTCTTGAAACTGATGTTCAACTCAGTACTGGAGGTAATTCACGTGTTATAAAAAAAATGTACTATGGATTAAAATTAAAAATATTTAAATGCAAGTGGTGTATTAATCATAACCTTTCTTGTTTCTACTCAAAAGCATGTACAAGATGAGGCCATACAAGAGGAGGAACAAATGACCTCATCTAAAACTACTCCACTTCCCTCCACTACCGAAGTAGGTAAAGAACACCGTACTATTCTTTCTATTAATAAAATACTTTCCATAATAACAACTATAAATAAAAATTTAACATTTCTTTCTTATTGCAGTTGTGCTTTGCCCCCCTTACAACAACATAGACATACGACCAAGTCGGGATCAAGACATACAAAACCCATAACAGCTGAAGGGGATGTAGACATCCTTGCTAAATTCCTAAAAAAGAGAAAGAGACTAGATAATAAATGACCGTACTTGTTATACGATTAGAAATACCTTGTTCATATTATGTAAACATATTTTTTGTGATAAAATTTATTAAGATGAAATACTTTGGGGATCTACGAATGAATGAATGAATGAATGTTTGCTATTCGTTTCTTTATGTATCTTAATGCCTTTCTTTCAACTATTTCCTAGTAGATAGATTGGGTATTGGGGAATTGACATTGATGTGAGGGGGGTGAGGGGGCATGAGAGATTCCAACTTCACGTGGTTGGCCTTTTTCAATAGAGAAAAAATTAGGATTTTGATAATCTTGGAGAAAAACACCCTTGATCCAATAGAGAAACAACAAAGTCAATGTTGACTTCGATGCTGCTTCATTGAGTGGAGGGAGGTTTGCTCCAAGATTAAACTACTCCAATAATTTATTCTCGAAACTAAGAGGAGCTCATTCATGTATTCGTGCACTCAAGTCTTTTTAATTATTATTTATTCATGCAAATAAATTTAATATTTTGTCAAATTTAAGCTAAGTTTTCCTCATTAGTCTCATGACTATGTGTAGGACAACTAGTATCAATTCAGATGTTGAAGTGGAACAACTATCGAAAGAAAATAACTCAAAATGGTAACATTACAGTTAGAATTCATTTTTTCATTATTGTTATTAGGCATTTGTTTTATTACCAAATATTAAAAATATGTTCATTTATTCATTTTGTCACTACAATTGCTTGAACATGTTCCATTATTTCATATACTCTATTACATAGCTAAGATTTAGATATGAAAAAATTGTGATTAAACATGTATAAAAAACAAATTTATATACCCCTCAAGGGATTTATCCAAATGTAACATCCCTATGTCACCTTGATTTCCATCCTTTTACAATCCATCTAATATAGTATTTAACTCTCTAAACATATGCAAACTAAATCACCCTTGTTATTCATCTTCGTAATGACCACATTTTATAGCTTTATGCTTTCATCATTTGTGTAGCTTTAAGTTTCTATTTAAATTAACTATAATATTTATTAAGTTAGAAAACAAATTTGTGACTGGAAGTTATAACATTCATATCCTTTGCATATAATTTTTGAAATATCCAGACGATTCTTGAGATGACAATTGACATTGGCATTTAGTTGTTTTCAATAAGCAATTAAATAAGTCAACATGTGGATTAAGTACATTTTGATTTGGTTTAAAGTGTAAATGTATATAAAGGTTCTAGATCTCTCCCAATAAAGCAAGCTATTATTCTTGGAGACTTTAACTCTCCTTTTGTCTCTTATTATATGTTGTTATGTGGGTGAATATTTCTCTCAGGTATATTGCTTCACTTTAGATCTGTAACACCCTCCTCCCACATCTACCCAAGTAACCATGCCAACTGGGTAAACATGCGACGAGAGGTTACTATTTGACCTCCTATGTGACCTTAAGGAAGTGGAATCGACAAAACTCATCAACCAACCTATCCACATCAGTAACAAAACCCTTAGGAGATGTCAACCACTCAGACATCCTGTCCTTGGGTCCCATTGATGTTCTTGACATCTTTGGCCTCAGTCTCTCCCATGCTATAGGCAAGAGAGCCTCTAGAAACCCAAAGTCCCTCTCACAGGCTTTCCTGCCAGTGACCATAGACTAAATTTGTCAGTGCTATGCCATCGACTCTGGGATTTTAGCCACTTTTTTAGGCCTAGAGCCTAGGTCACTTCCTAGAATGAAAGGATAACTTAAGAACAAAAAAAGAATAAGGAAACAATGGTGCAAAAGCAATAAATTGAACAAGACCTTAAAAAGACCCCTATTATCCATGGCAAGCATTTTTTCAAACATATCATCAACATGTAACCTACAAGTGTAAACAACAAAATTAATTATAGGGATCTCATACTTATATGAGAATCACTATGAACCATTTTCCCCTCATGTCATTTGCTGCATTATCATCTATTAGGCCATATATAAATTATCCATTCATTTACAAGCAAAAACATGTTGAGAGCCATGCATAGCCACTGTCATAAAACATACAAATAATCTGCATAATAGGGTGTTATAAAATTATATATTACAGAGAAATGGAACACATAAAGTATCATAGAAACATAAACATAGAAAACACATAAAACAAGAGAGACATAGATATACGTGGTTCACCCAATTTGGGCTACGTACACGGAGAAACAACCAATACTTAGTTATGAATATAATTCATAACAAAATAAATAAATATAAATAATATAAATACTAAGTAATCAAGTAGTGATTATGTTAAGTAGTCATTAACTTAAGTGAAAAGGCATGTCTAAAAGACATGCCTAATCATGAAAGGTCACCTGTTGAGGTATAAAAGTAGGGCCTCATTGTAACATTTAGATCACATATACATTTTTATATATAATAAATTATTATTGTTAAATACCTCTTGTGTATTTTTACATTCAAGTTTACAAGCTATCAGTTATTATGCTTCAGTGGTATCAGAGCCATCCGAGAACTTTGGTGGGATGTTACCTTCACCAGATGAGCAACCATTTCTAGACTCACCTCTCTCACCACTACCAACTCCAACATTGATCCTACAACCAAGATCATCACCACTCTCCATCTCTGAACAAACCAAGTTTGTTGATAGGGAATCCTTGGTCTTACCAAGGCAAGTCCCATAATGGGTTCTAAGGGTGTCTTGGTTAGGAGATATAGATAGTGCTTGAAATCCCAGGTCCATCCCAAATTCAAACTCAATCTCTTTGGTTGTATCACTACCCTCTGATCTAGAAAGCTCCTCTTCTCCCAACAAAGTAACTTGATCATCCTCTTCTTCACCTGTGACAACTGAGTTTATGTACTCCCTATCATCCATTTCATCTTCATCTGGATCATCATCTTGATCTACATAATTTTTATCGACATCATTTTCATTGGGATCATTATCCTGATTTATATCATTCTCATCCACATCAATATCAACTTCATCGATATTTTCAACATTATAAACTTCTTGATCTATATCAGCTACATTGGAGGACTTGGATCTTGGTAGTCAGGGTAAAATTGGTGAGGATTAAAAGCCTAATAAAGTTGATCTAGGCATAACATTTTAGACTGCTGTAAGTTCCCATGATTAGGCTCTTGCAAAGAGCCTTATTCCCTTGGCAGACACTCAGAGACTGAATGATGCCTTGTGTATTTCCCTTGAATCCATCTGGTTCCTAAACACACAACAGGAGCTTGTAGGGGTTACGAGGTTGATTGAGAAACTTATAAGAATGGGTGCTCAAGACTTCACTCATGCAACTCTGAGGAGTTTGTTTCTTGCGTCATATGTTTCATCTTGTAGGAGTAGGACAATGAGCTTGGCAGACACTATCACTCTCATGGCACAAAGGTTGCGAGAACGTCTTTAGGAGTGCAACAATGATGAGATAGTTGGGGAGATACTTGATATGATTGGAGATGATGGATTTGAGATATCACAGAAAATATTACAACATCAGAAATAATTTGTCGATATGGTACTCAAAGGGTTGTTGGTATTAAAATATGAGAAAACATCTTCCTCACCTATGCTTAGTTATGGCGACCACCGTGGGAGAACCTGTTGGATCTGTATGCCTTCAGATGCAATCCCTCCAGGCCAAGAACCACGAACCCAAGTATTTGGTTATCAGAAGAATATCTTAGGTTCTCGGCCAAGGCAAAATCTCTGTCCTCTGTTCCACCCGCTTCAGCAAGAATTCCATTGCCCATGCCTGTGTGTCTGTTTCCCTTCCACACCACTTCCTCTATCTACCCTCTCAACAATCAGCTCTCCACTTTGCTTGCAAGCTAGAATCTTCCGACACTGTTCCTTTCCGTAGCCACCTCGAGTCTCAACACTCACTATCCCACATCCATTCCCTCTGATCTGTCACCAACCAATCATCGCAATCTTGCTCTTTGCTACACGTTTAATTGGTTGTCAACAATGTATCATTGGTCCACGTTTAATCGATGGGTCAACAAGCCTGATTCATTGCGTCTATTCAATAGCATTTTTTTGTGAAAAAAAAATCACTTTCTTTTTTTGTGTTAATATTGTTTGGAACTATATTATATAGTTTTAATAAATTCAATTAATATAAACTATATTATATAAATTTAATATAGTTATATATATTAATATATTTATTAAAAAAATAAAATTAAATTATTCAAACAAAAAAAACTATATTACAAAAAATATATATATATTTAAAAAAAATCAATAACACTGGACTCAAATTAGAGTTACCCGCGAATCATAGAAGATGAACTACCAATGACGTATTCAAATGAAGAAAGTATTAGTGGTCAAGTGAAAAGAAGACATTCATGGCAGGTAAGAGAAGTCCTTTCATCAACAAGGTTTGAGGACAAAGCTTCTGAAGGAAGGGGCTATGTCATGAATATAATTCATAACAAAATAAATAAATATAAATAATATAAACACTAAATAATCAAGTAGTGCTTATGTTAAATAGTCATTAAGTTAAGTTAAATGGCATGTCTAAAAGACATGCCTAATCATGAGAGGTCACCTGCTGAGGTATAATAGCAGGGCCTCGTTGTAACATTCAGATCACATATACATTTTTTATATATAATAAATTATTATTATGAAATACCTCTTGTGTATTTTTACATTCAAGTATACAAGCTATCAATTTTTATGCTTCAACATCCTTTTATATTATCCAACAAACTGAAGAGATATAACCTACAATAGATCCACTGTAATTTCCTTTTCACTCTCACATAATCTCCTCTCTCTTTCTCCCTCAAAATACACATCTACATAGCTACATGCAATTTCCTAATATATAGCAAGGGGTTGCCTTCTAGGGAAAAGACACTAAATTAAACATAACTTCTACTGTCATATCATTTGCCTAATGAATGGCGCAGATTGAATACGAAATTACAATATTTTACAAGGAAATTTTACATCTATTTTTAGCTTCGGGGGCATTTCTCTTGAACCCCCACCATGGGGGGCTCATAAAATCGTTATTGTCCCCCCGGGACCCCCTAACTGATTAAATGATGAGCGACATTTCCATCCCATTATGAACAGGGGTCCAATGCAATGATATCTCTGAATAAAGAAGATAATCAGGCTCCACACCCAACATAGGGACAAAAATATGATAAGCATATCAACCATGAAATCCACATATACATCAATACATTTACACATGAAAAACAAGGGAATGAATTTCTCATTAATGAATGCAATAAACCAACCGCAAATGGGACTACCACATTCCACCCGACTATAGAATGAATGAGCCAAATCTCTCTTCATCCATTCACCCTTGTGCCATATTCCAAGCATGAATGTGGGACTCAAACCAAAAGAACCAACCAGGGCATACCGAGGCTAAACCACCTCACCCTCATCAATAGAAACTAGGCTTTACCGTAATCCATCCTGGATCCCTAGGCCAACACACTGAACACATCATAACAGGATTTACCATGATCTCCACCTGATCATTAGGCCAAAAAAGCATGGTTTCCATTGGATTTCTCCGCCTACACTGTGAGGAATTTTCCTGTCTCCTAGTCTCTCAGGTTTCATTGAAATCCATCCAAACCCGGATCAATAGGCCTTAAACTGAGACCCACTATCCAGGCTTTACCACATATCTAAAACCCAATATTACTAGGCCCAATGGAGAGAAATCACCTCTTGGCTTTACCATATATCCTTCCATTCACTGGCAAGGATTCCTAGGCCCACCGAGGCAACACAATCCCGGCTTTACCGCAATCCATAGTCTCATTTAGGGGTCACTAGGCCAATGGATTTACTGTGATCCATAGTCTGGTTTAGGGACCACTAGGGAATGTTCTTTATCATTCAAATATCCACCCCACTCAGCTTCGAATCCATCCAACAATCCAACTTAACCAAAACATGAGAACCCCATCACACCATGGGTATCTAGAAATGACAAGGCTAGGCTGAAAACACTGTTACACATGGAAACACCCATGCTAAAACAACAAAATAACCACATGCAATACCATGCATGCCAAAGCTAGCAAGGAAAATACATATGCAAGTCGATACTTGTAATGAAGCCTGTTGTAGCTACTTGATCCTACCTTTCCCTGCTTGATCTTTTCTTCCTCTTGCCTTCTTTGCCTTTCTTAATCCAATGCCAAAGTGCTCCAAGAAAAATCTAAGTGTCCAAGAGTATGAGAGAGAGGGAGAATAATGAGAGAGATCCAAAACTCAATTGACAAAAGATTACCAACTGATCCTTAGAAGCCTTTTTATGAATGAGACCTCTATTTTCTTCATTTTCCATTATTTTCCTTGATTTTCCTCCTCACATGCAACTTGTGACCTTTCACCTCCCTTTTCTCTTGATTTCCATTATTTTCATAAATAAATGTGCCAAAAATGCCATTGTGCCTTTCCAAAGCCTTATCCATTGCCTTTTCCAATTTCCTTAGCCATAAACAACCAAATGTACACCCCCTAGGATATTTTGCCCAACATTCAACTTGGAATAAGTGTCCCATCAACTGTGGTTATTATTTTTTCCTTTATTTATTTTTATTACATGGAATTTTCACTAGGGATATTACAGAACCATCCCCCTTGGGGGACACTATCCTTGGTGTTAGACCACACTAAGACCTCAACAAAACTGCTGAAAATCAAATATACTACCCATGAAGCTTTATAACATAGCTTGATGCAGTATTTGTAATGATAACCCCACTGAAAAGCAACTAACATCATAATGCCATAATAACATGACATGAAACTCATGCCATTTATTGGATCTTTATAACTTAGCTCATGGAAATATTTACATCCATGTACATATGTACATATAGGAAAATCATCAAAACATATACCAGAACATATACCAAAGCATATACCGAAATCACATCAAAACAACAACCTAAAACTGCTTTGCCTCAACTAGCAAACAAGGAAGGATGCATTTGATTCACCATCTCCCATGTAGCTTCATCGGGCCCAAAGTGATTCCATTACACTTTAACTTGCTTGATTGATCAGTTTTGGAGCATGAGAACATTTTTTTACAATATACACTAAGGCTCCGACTAGAATTCTCCATTTGGTTCCACTTGCAATACAAACCAGTAAATCACATTATCAACATCCTTAACATACTTCTTAAGAAAATATACATGGAAAACATCATGTAATTTCACTGTCGGAGGCAATGCAAGTCAATAGGCTACTGGCCCAATCCTCTTAATTATACTGAAGGGTCCACAAAATTGTGGTGCCATCTTGTCACAAGATGAAATCCACAAGGAGCTCTTCTTCTATTTGATGCACAAGTACACCTGTTCCCCGACTTGGAATTCCTTGAACAACCTATTCCTAGCTGCATAACTCTTCTTCGTATCTTGTACTACCTTTAGATTCTTCTTGATCACCTACATTTCCTGTTCCATGTTTGCCAACATATCTAGTCCAATCATTACCCTACTAACCAGATCACTCCAACTGATGGGAGTGTTACAACTCTGCCCATACAATGCCTCAAAAGGGCTCATCCTAAATGACACTTGATAAGCATTGTTTTATGCGAACTCTACCAAAGGGAGATACTCTTCCCGCTTCCACTGTTGATGCATCACATACATTCTCAACATTTCCTCCAATATCCTGTTGACCCTCTCTGTCTATCCATCTGTTTGTATATGATAAGCTGTACTAAAGGCCAACTCTGTGCCCAAACTCGCAAATAACTCCTTCCAGAAATTGGAAGTGAATTTCACATCTCTGTCTGACACGATGTTCTTTGGAACATTGTCCAGTCTAACCACATCTCTGATGAATACGTATGCCACATTGCCAAATGAGAATGTAAACTTCACTGGAATGAAGTGTGCAACCTTTTTTAGCCTATCCACAATGACCATAATGGAATCATGCTGCTTCACTATCTTAGGAAACCTTGTGATGAAATCCATGGAAATAACCTCCCATTTCCACTCTGGAATCATGATCGGATGTAGAATTCCACCTGGATGTTTACACTCTTCTTTCACTCACTAGTAGTCGAAACACCTTGCCACAAACTCTGCCACATCCCTTTTCAAATTCAGTCAATAATAATATCTCTTCACTACCGTTAGTGCCTTCTGATAACCTGGGTGACCTGAATAAGGTTTCTCATGAAACTTCCTCAAGATCACCTTCTTGAGCTCACTTCTATCTGATACATATATCCTGTCTCGAAACCTATATAATCCATCCACTGTAAGACACTAATCCACACCCTATGCACCTGCACCTATACATGTACCTGTGCCTGTACCTATACTTCTACCTGTACCCATATCACTACATGTACCTATACTTGCACCTATACCTATAATATCACCTGTACATGTACCAACTACCTATTGCAACCTATGCACAATCTTCATATACCTGACATCCTGCTAACATGCCTTCAAGATCCTATGATGTAAGTTTTTCCCATAGGAGCTCATAGTTTCCAAGTGATTTACCCATACCCATCTACTGAGAGCATCTGCTACCCTTTTCTCTTTACCTTTGATGTACCTGATCTTGAAATCAAACTCGCTGATCATGGCCAACCATCTAGCCTACCTGGAGTTTAGATTCGGCTGGTCAAAAAAATATCTCAACTCAATATGGTCACTCATAAGTACAAACCTCCTAGCAAGAAGATAATGCCTCCACATCCTCAATGCATGTATGATTACTGCCAACTCAAGATCATGTGTTGGGTAGTTCTACTCTTTCTTGTTTAGTTTCCGAGACTCATAGCATACCGCCAGTCCATCCTACATAAGAACTCCATCAAGTCCTATCTTGCAAGAATCTGTGCATACCAAAAAATCTTTGTCCGGATCTGTAATTTATAGCACTGGTGCATGTATCAACAACTGTTTGTGCTACTCAAAACCTACTTTATCCATTCAAACTTCTTTCCTTTCCTCTACAATTATGTGATATGATAAGAAATTTGTGAGAAGTCTTGATGAACTATAGGAATTTATAGGGTAAGTTCCTCAGATAGAACACCAAAGGACACCGCTCACAAACAAATCACAAAGCAATACACCAATATTATTGACATGATTAAAACCCTCAAAGAGGGAAACAATCCATGGCCTGAGCCAACACGACCACTTCAGGAAATTTATTAATAAAAGAAGGAAATTTACATAAGCTTCTCTCATGAACGGTCTCCCTACAAATGACTGTCCATGCTCTTTAAATAGGTATCATGGACCAATCAGGTGTTAAACCATGGATTAAGTGTCAGTAATACCAAGGAGAGAATGAACCGTTGGATCACTTCATGTCTATAACATATCATGACCATCAAATTGTAAGTTACAAATGTACATATTAAAGAAACAAACTTTACCTAACTCTACACTATACCAAGTTATACTTAACTATTTCTTATGTGTCGGAATATCCTAACATCCCCCCTTAAGAACAACTTGGGATAGGATTGAAAGATGTACAAATATGACACAATAGGAGAAGGAAGGAGGCATTAGAGCCTATCCCCCCTTAGTGACAACTTCTTGAAGTTCACCCATAAATCAAAGTTTAGGAAACTTCGCCTCTATGAGAACCTTTGTAAAGATGTCTGCAACTTGATCATCAGTTGACAATATTACACTTTAAGAACATGGTCATGAATGAGCTTTCTGATGAAGTGCATGTGTAGTTCAATGTGTTTGCTACGTTGATGTTGGATTGGACCTTTGCATAGTTGAATGGCACTTTGATTATCACACCAAAGTGTAGTCGGATGCTGCTGCTGTAAGCCAAACTATGACAAGATTTGACAAAGCCATAGGGCATCCTTACTAGCTTCTACAATACCACGATACTCTGCTTCTGTTTAAGAAAGAGAAATGGAAATTTGTTTCTTGCAAGCCCATGTAATAGGTCCAGAACCAAGAGTGAATACATAACCTACAGTAGACTTCTGATCATCAAGGTCACCAACCCAATCAGAATCCGTGAAACCAACCAATAGAGGAGATGCTTCTGCAATGTAATGAATCCCAGATTGAACTATACCTCGAACATAATGAAGTATTCTTTTAGTTTCTTTCCAATGACTTTCATGTGGGTTTTGAATAAACTGAGCAATAAGGCCAACAAAAAAGGAAAGGTGAGGATGGGTATGGGTCAGATACAAAAGTTTTCCTACAAGCTGACAGTATAAGGTAGCATCAATTTCAGGGGAAGTACAAGTGACTAAAATTTTGGCTCTAGAATGAAAGGGAGAAGGGGTTGGCTTATAGTCTTCCATGTAAAAGTGGCGTAGAAGGTCACAAGCATACTTAGACTAGGAAAGGGAAATACCTTCCTTGGATTGCAAGACTTGAAGACCAAGAAAATAATGCAATTGTCCTAAGTTTGTCATTTCAAACTTCTTTTTAAGGCTGGACTTCGCATGGTTTATAAGGTTGGGATCACTACTAGTAAGAATAAGATCATTAACATAAAGAACAAGAATGATAAGGGACTTACCCACTTTCTTGGTGTAGACAGTATTGTTAGGATGACACCTAGGAAAGCCAGTATCTAAAAGAAAGCTATCCATTTTGGCATACCAAGCCCGAGGGGCTTACTTGAGACCATAAAGGGATTTTTTAAGCTGACATACAAGGATGGAGTTTGTTTGTATAAAGCTAGGAGGCTGTTCCATATATATTTCTTCATTCAAGTCCCCATGGAAAAAGTCAGATTTAACATCCATATGATGGACTTCCCATTTGAAAGAGGCAGCAAGGGAACAAATAAGGCGGATAAAGTTCATTTTGGCAACAAGGGTAAAGGTTCCAGTATAGTCAATGCCTTCAACTTGTGAAGAGCCCTTAGCAAAAAGACGAGCTTTATGTTTATCAAGTTTTCCATCTGGTCCATACTTGGTTTTGTAAACCCATTTGCATCTAACAAGTTTTCGTCCCTTTGGAAGAGGAACAAGATCCCATGTATCGTTTGGCAATAATGAATGATATTCTTCATTCATAGCTGCATCCCAATTTGGATGGGCTGAAGCTTCTGCAAAGGTGTCAGTATCATAATTCGGTGAATCTTGAGCCAGTAAAGAAGAGGCTCTATCAAACTGAGAACGTGTACATTGCTAATCTATAGGATCACCTGCAAGAGCACTTGCTACATCCTGAGTAGCACAAACCCATTTTGGAAGCTGAGGAGATGAAGGAGGATCCTAAGAAGGTGGGGGAATGTTATAGATCCATTTGGGCACATCACTCCCATCATCCAGATCAGTACTATTAGGGCTCATCAAACCCTAATTTAGTTGCTACATGCCCTAGACAAGTCAACACTTTGAATGCCTCCTTCCCTGATATTTTCATGGCTTGAAGACATCCTGAAATGACTCCTAGAAGGACCAGTGCAGGTAGGCCCATGCAAGGGTGCTTTGTAGAGCACTTAGGCCCATGCAAGGGTGCTCTGTAGATCACTTAGGCCCACTTTGACCTGCACTGGGCGAGATTGAGCGAATTCCACATAGTGTTATGGGAATATTCTTATATTCTGTAGCCTTCTAGAAGATTCCCACACTTATCATCAACTATGAGCTTGAAAATGGATGAGGAATGAGTTAAGTAACCCCCTATCCTCTCACCCCTTCCTCCATGGAAACTCACTCTAAGTTTGGAAGGCCATTCAATACCCTCATTTATGACCAAATCTCCTCCATTTGCCTATAAATTGAGCACTCATCTAAGTGATCAGGGGGCTGGACTTTTAGAATTTGTAAGGAGATATTGTTGGTGTGAGGATTGAGATTATAAGCAAGTATTGTTATGCTACTAGAGTGTTGTGCTATTGATGTGATGTTGGTTGGAACCCAAACTGGAAGAGTGATAATGGATCGGACTTCATGGTTGTAATTATTCCTTCTACTTAATAAAGTTGTTTACACCTTTTTCCATATGCTTATCTTGATATATGATGTTTATATGTGTGAATGCATCTAATTCCATTTACTTATAGTCGATAGATCTCTTGCTTTGATTGGTTCTCTATCTTCTGTTTATTCTTGTAGGTACTTTTTGAGCGAGTTAAGTTTGAGAAGGAGCGTGTTAGGCCCCTATACTACTAGTGTAACCCTTTATTGTAGTACAACCCCCTTATTATATTTTTGTACCCATGTAGTACCCATATTGTTACTATTGTGCCCCATAGAATCACACTATTGTTATTATTGTGCCCTTACATTATTATTGTTATGTCGACTCTGATTATATTATGACCCCTTAGACTCCTATATGTAGAAAGGAGGTCTTGTCATTTGTATCATCTAAGAATTGTTCATTTGTGTAATGTAAAGGAGGTTGCCCCCTCGAAGAGGCTTATTTCTAAGGCATTGATCTATCTTTTCTATATTTTTGTAAGCTAGTTTCATAACATTTGGTATCAGAGCTGTGGATTCTAGGGTTTTGCTGCTCCAAACAGGTCATTGTGGAATTTTTACTGTAACTTTTTTTTTTTTTTTGCTAAGTTTTAGATGCTAAAAAAAAACCCATTTGGGTTGAAATCATTTTGAACCTCAGGTCCGAGTTTTAGATATTTTACTGCTATATTTGTGGAGATATGATCTGAGGAAGTTGCCCTTTTGGCAGACTCCCGAATTACATTCCAAACAAGTGACCTGGGGAAAATAGTAATAACTTTTTGTTTGAGCATTAGATTGAAATTTCATAAGAAGTTACAGAAAGAGGACATACTGTAGTTTCCTGTGTATAATTTTCAGATCCTAAAGTCAAAACAGTGACACATGGAACTTCATACAATTTCGCTCTTCTGAAGGTATATAATCAGGCCATGTTGGGAGATTGTGCATAACTCTTTCTTGGATAATCTAAATTTGATCAGTCTGGTGGTATTGGAAAGAGGACACAGAGGGCTATTGTAGGTCACAATTTTAGAACTTAAAGATCCGAAAGTACAAAGTTACAATCGTTTCAAGATCGAGCTCCTAGAATCAAGAAAAAATGAGATGAGGAAGTTTGATGGCAAGGATCTGGTAAATTGGATACTACAGATGGAGAAATATTTTGATCTACATGGTTTACCACTATTACAAAAGTTATGTATTGCATCTTCATATTTAGAACAAGATCAATTTTTATGGTATAAAGGGCTTTGTTCTCATAAACAACTTGTTACGTGGTCAATTTTCATGGAGGAAATTATAACACATTATGAGAATATAAAGAGCAACGTCACAACAATTGGAAGAGAAAAGAGAAAAAGGTCTTTGTTACAAAGTGGAAAGAAAAATTATGGCAACAAGGAATTATACCCCTCACAACTATAAAGATGGAAGTGTTGTTTCTCCTAGCCTTCCACAACCTACAAGGGTTACACCACAACAATTGGAAGAAAAAAGAGAAAAAGGGCTTTGTTACAATTGTGATTACAAATGCACTAAAGGTCATAAGTGTGTTGAGAAGAAATTATTTTACATAGAGTATGAAGAGGAGGAAGAAAAGGATCAAGAAACATCAAAAGAAGAGGATATACTCCAGGACCCAATCCCAGAGAAAGAAGAAATGAATTAGACCATATCTTGTAAAGCATTGATAAGAATTACCACTCCTCAAACTCTCAAGATAGAAGGACATATCAAGAAGAAAAAGGTTCAAGAAGTGAAAGATCACATCAATAAAGAAGAAATGAATCCAACCATATCTTGTAATGCATTCGCTGGAATTACCACTCCTCAAACTATCAAGATAGAAGGACATATCAAGAAGAAAAATGTTTAAAAAGTGAAATATCACATCGAGCATCAAGAAATGAATCTGACCGTATCTTGTAAAGTATTGGAAGAAATTACCACTCCTAAAATTCTCAAGATAGAAGGACATATCAAGAAGAAAAAGGTTCAAGCAGTGAAAGATCACATCGAGCATCAATAAAAAGTTCTCCAACTTTTAAAGTATAACACCACTTTGGTGCAAAATAAAATGAAACAACAAGTAGATCAACATCGTAGTGAAAAATGTTTTGATGTACGTGATTGGGTATTTATACTGCTACATATCAAGCAAGCTATTTATGAGAAGGAAATATTGGCAATAATACATGCACTTAAGAAATGGAAACCTTACCCAATGGGAAGACACTTCAAGGTAAAAATGGATTATGATAGTCTTAAATACTTTTTAGAACAAATATTATCTATAGAAGAATAGAAAAATGGGTCACAAATATGTTGGGTTATGATTTTGACATCATCTATAGAAAAGGGAAGCAAAATTTTGTTGCAGATGCACTCTTAAGAAAGGATGAGGATGTGGAAGAATTGTTTTGTGCTATTTCTATTATCCAACCAGATTGGATAAACGAAGCAAGGGATGAATGGAAGAAGGATGAAGAAGTGTGGCCACTCATTCAAACGCTGCAGAAGATCCCAATTCAAACAATATTGCCAAAACTTGAAGAGGAAGGAAAAATCATATTGGAACTTGGAGCAGTCACAGAAATAAGAACCCAAAAACTACGAAATCTATCAATTTTAGAGTATCTCATCAATTGGAAGAACTTACCCACTGAAGATTGCACACGGGAGGACAAGAATATTCTACAGAAGCATCAAGAACTACTCAAGTGTTGAGGAAAACACTTTTTAAAGGAAAGGGGCATGTTAGGCCCCTATACTACTAGTGTAACTGCTTATTGTTATTAGTACAACCCCCTTTTTATATTGTTGTACCCATGTAGTCCCCATATTGTTACTATTGTGCCCCATAGAAGCCCATTATTGTTATTATTGTGCCCTTACATTATTATTGTTATGTCGGCTCTGATTATATTGTGACCCCTTAGACTCCTATATATAGAAAGGAGGTATTTTCATTTGTATCATCTAAGAATTGTTCATTTGTGTAATTTAAAGGAGGTTTCCCCCTCAAAGAGGCTTATTTCTATGGTGTTGATCTATCTTTCCTATCTTTCTGTGAGCTAGTTTCATAATAGAGCGATGGGAGCCATACAATGGAGATAAAAGGAAAGCGAAAGAACAAGTAAGTCCTTTAATTCCCTTGTCTTATTTATCATCTATAGAAAAAGAATAAGCACTTTAAATATGTTGTTCTAGGTATAACTACCTACCTAGGGAATTAATATTTATCCGTAGATGCAAAATTACACATAACAAATTGGCAACTTCGCTAGGGAACGATCATCATTCCAAGTAGTTTGTCCACATCCTAGGACACCCTTGTAGACTTTACTTGCCTTCATTGATCTTATTTCAGCCTTTTTGAAGTTTTTTGGTCAAAATTTGCATTAGAATGCTTACCTTAGGAATGTGCTAGAATCAGTGCACCCTTGGTCAGGGTATAGTGTGCTGATTAGTGCACCCTTGGTCAGGGTACAATGCGCTGATGAGTGCACCCTTGGCTTAGAGACAATGCATTTCAGCGCACTATCTCCCATTCAGACCTGCACTGATCCACCTTAGGTCAAATTTCCACCTTTGGATTAGGTTTTTTCACTAAATTTCCTTTTGTTTCTGCTTGTTGAATGATCAATGAATGTTATGTCTCTGAAATCAACATTGTATTTCCTTTTCTAGCCCTACTTTGACTTGATTGATTAATGTTTCTCAAATGATTTCTTTCTCATTATCAATTCATTGTCAAAGTTAGATTATAGTCGATTAATCTTTGTTCAAAAGAAAGTGTCGTAAAAGTCTTCATTTCTTTCGAAAATGAACTGTCAGAAAGTCTTCATTATTTACAAAAATATTGATTGATTGCATGTGCATTAGTTTCCTTTTGTTCATTTTAACATTAAGGGAATTGAAAATAAAAACATGCATCATGCATTGAAAAGTTTTTGTGTGTTCATAGGAATAGTTTAGGGAAATTGCATTAGATTGTGCTCTTTTTCTTTGATTAAAAAAATCCGATTTCACTATTCCTATTAGCTAAGGTTTTCATTGTTAAATTGAATGGAAAGAATGCTCATCATATTAGTTTCATTCTAGGAATTGCAAACATACATCACATGGTGAACCTTGAAAGGCATATTGTTAAGAAGATCATCTTAAAATTAATCTAAATTAACCTAATGGAGCATTGTCACCTAACACAAAACATTTATAGGTTCTAGGCTAGAGACGTGTTCCAACGTTGTAAAACACAACAACTACAGCTAACTTGTTTGCGATACATCCCGAGTGTGATACCTCATTCCACGTACGTGAGTATATCATATCTCGTCCACTTACCTTCGGGTATATAGGGCGGTGTTACAGTACATAAAGTATATGGGAATGCTCTCACTGTGCAGTTTCGCATTGGACAATGCTAGTACAGATAGGGCCTCCACGTACTTTCAGGTATATATGGGAGGACAACACTAGGTTTCTATCCATCCTTAGGTAACTGAGTCAACCGCCTTGTACAATGTGATACGTAAACCACACCATTCGGGGAGATTTCCTGCCCGTACTTCTCAATTCACTGGGAGGTATTCTGTAGTTCATAGTTACTTGGTAATCTTTTTGCCTAGATCATCCTTTTTTTGTTTTGTTTCATTATTTTGATTAAAATAAATTTATTTGACCACATATAACATCCTCCACACTCACTCCTTAGTTGATCTTAGGTTGAGACATATGGCGACAAATCCAGAGTCCACCGATCAAGGAATTCCTTTTGATGGGAATCCTAGTCCTTTTCCTCCTTTCAGAAATATTGGTGCTCCTTATATGGCTACATTGTCCCTTCCGGGACTTACCATTGGCTTGCCAGTATGGTTATTTTAAACATCCTTGGTTCAAAATGTTGTGATTTCTCCGTAATCGAGTGCTCCTCCAATTGGACAAAATCAACCTCCAGTTGATCCTAAAGTTGACCCTTTGCCTTCTTCCTCGGTTGTTTATTCCTCCCTTTCTTCCTCTTTGCTTGGTGAAAGTATTGGTACTAGTAACCAGGTGGCTAAGAAGAAGAAGAAAGGGAAGAAGAAGAAGAAGAATACAATTTAGTAGGGAGAAACCAGGCAACCATTGGTTTGAATGCAACTCCTGAGGAGAAATTGTTCGATAAGGCTCACAAAGTTTGATATCCATGAGAAATTTGTATGGGAGACCATCTTCTTCGAAATTGTCCCATGTCATCAACTTCTAGAGATCATGCTGGTGACACACCATAAACTAGTGGTAGTAAAGCTCATGGAAAGAAGGGTAAAGTTAAGTTTCCCTGTAGGTTATGTGAAGGGAATCACCCCATTCACCTTTGTCCCTATCTGGATGAAGCCAAAAAAGTGTTGGATAACCATCCTGCTTCTCCATAGCGACTTCCATCTGGTTATAGGAGACTCTCCCTTAATCCTTCAATAGTTGATAAAGTGACTGACCCAAATCAACCGTCGGTCAAAACCACTCTCTCTGAATGTGAATCCCATGAGTCTATACCTGACCAATAACAGGTCGAGGAAACAGTTGACCCAATTTCACCTTCATCTAATCATAGCTTCCCCATAGAGAGTGAGTATGATACCACTCATGTTCTTTTAATTTCTTCAGATTCCAATGAGCTTGGGGACAATCCTCCTGTTCCATCAAGATAGGAGGAAAATCCTCCCGCTCTCGTAACTCAAGGGGTTAATTCTCTTGTTCTTACGGTATCCCCTCCAAGTAGTTTGGTCACTTCCTTTGATTGGAATCGACTAGCAGGAGGTCATCTTCCTTCTTATGTGCCTTTCCAGATCATAGTAAAAGTTTGTAATATGATTTCACCTGGCACTATTATAGATGAAGGTGCATCTATAAGTATCCTTTTCTCCACTGCTTGGAAAGCACTCGGTTCACTGCCACTTGTGCCTATTACCCAGAATCTGTTGGCTTTTAACAAAGGAACCAGTCAACCATTAGGGATCCTTGCTTAGTTGCCTATTACTTTGGGAGGAAAAATTGTTTATCTCAATGTGATGGTAGTCCCAAGCCCTTTAGATTACAATTTACTTCTTGGGCGTGACTATGTTTATGACATGGGAGTTATTGTTTCAACACTCTTTTAAGTGATGTGTTTCTCGCATGAAGGCATAATTGTCACCGTTGACCAGCTTTCATTTCCCGGTCCAAATATGGTTTCCAGTCAACCATCTTCCCTAAATGGTCCTTTTGTACCAACGGTATCTTCCCTGCCACGGGTCAATTATGTGGCAACCCGTTCCATTCCTACATCAACGAACAATCAATTCCGTGATGTTGTACATGATGTGTTGGGGGCATTAGAACCAGATCTCTCTAATGGATTCCTTGCTACATATCCCTTCCAGAGCATTGTTCTCCCATATGATGAGAACCTCTTGGAAGTCATGAACTCTTATAGGTCGTGATCAAGGTCCTACGAGGATAGTTCGTTTTCTTGTGTCAACCTCGTTAAAAAATGAAACAAAGGGTATGAGGATAGTTCCTGGTCTTGTGTCAGCCTCATTAAAAAATGAAACAAGGAATACAAGCATAGTTCCTTGTCTTGTGTCAAGCTTGTTAAAAAATGAAACAAGTTATATGAGGATAGTTCCTAGCCTTGTGTCAACCTCGTTAAAAAATGAAACAAAGGGTATGAGAAATGTTCCTTGTCTTGTGTCAGGCTCGTTAAAAAATGAATCAAGGAATATGAGGATAGTTATTTTACTGTGTCAACCTCATTAAAAAATGAAACAAATCCCAGAGCATAGTTCCTTGTCTTGTGTCAAGCTCATTAAAAAATGAAACAAGGTTTCCTGGAGCAAAGTTCCAATTCAAGTCTTTGATAAGATATCGTAAAATCCCAGTCAAGTATTTCACTTGATCTCATAAATGAACCTTCACTCCATCCACCTGAGAGATATGAGTAGTATACATAGGTGAATACGACGAAGCTTGAGGGACATGCACCTAGAATCGAGTCATCATGCTGGGGGCATGTAAACCAATTCTAAGCATAGTTTTTCGGTTCAAGCTTGTGTAAAAATGAAACAAAATCTAAGCATAGTTTTTCATTTCAAGCTTGTGTAAACATGAAACTGAATCCAAGCATAGTTCCCTATGGTTCAAGCTTGTGTAAAAATGAACCCATCTCCATTTTAACCCAAGTTATTTCTATTCTCTCAACTCTTTCCATCAGATGAGCCTTGGTTTTTCTCCTTCCATCATCACTATTTTCTTGGCCGATCATACGCTTTCACTTGGTTGTTTTACCCTTTTTGAGGAACAGTTTCAATGAGTGGTCTTATTAGCCAACCTCTTCACATAAATCAAGATGTTTTGAGATGTTCCAACATCACCAGAACCAGTTGCTATCCTATACACCACTCGTTCGTCAAAGTAGAGTCCTCTTTAAGCTCTTTTCAGACTTTCGAAATATGAAAATATTGCTGAGCACTTGCCCTTTTCAGTTCGTTAATGGATTGGAAATGACATCTACTCAGTATAAGTTTAACCCTTTTTTGGGCTAAGATAGATTATTTACGAAAAAGGAATACGTTGACCGAACATGGTCAATAGGTTCTCCCTTGTATTGTTTTATGCTTTTTTGGACTTGAGAGACAACTCTACGAAAAAGAACTTGTGGAGTTTTCTTTTTGTCCCTTTTTAAACTCTCTAAACATGAAAAGGACTGAGTTATCATTGTAGTTAAACTCCTTAAAACATCAAATAGTGACAAACGTGTCCATCATGACAAGACTGAGTTTCACCTTTCTTAGACTCGTTAAAAAATCACATAGCAATGGATTCACCCAAAGGGTGGAATTATACAACAATCATATGTTATCCTCCTCAAGCTTGATAAAAAATAAAGAGGTACTAGTCAGTAATGACTGGAGAAAATGGGAAAAGGGGTAAACCACTTTATGATAATAGGTCACTCTTGATCATGACACTTTCACTTCATGTTTGTGACTACTTGGGTTGGGTCATTTTCTTTATGGTTATCATACCTATGGTCTATCATACCATCCATTACTTTGATTTTGGGTCAATGATGCCAATTCCTTTAGTGTCACTGACATGTTCAAGAGAAGTCATTCAGTAAATGCATCCTTTGCAATACTCATAAACCTTCATTTTCATGATTGCCATTCCTGAACCTTGTGTCGTCAGTCAAATTCCATCTCCAAAATCATTACACTCATTTCATGTCATTGATGTGGGATACATCAAGGCCCTCCTGCAACGAGTCACTTCTTGTCGACATCAACACATTATCCAAGAAGTTGACTTAGAAACACCCTTCATGTAACTTGAGGTTTGCATACATCAATGATAGGTTTCTCGCTTCCAGCAATAGGTTGACATCACTTGCCTTCGACCGAAAGACTTTGTATGGTGTTCAACATCAAAACATCCATTCACACCATGTAGAATGTACTGCAATACCTTGAGGATCATTATCATTATTGATGATTTCTCTCGTGTCTATTAACAACTTACATCATTGGCTGGTAATCAGATTGTGTCTTCCCATGTTCGACTTCAGATCACATGTTTGCATGGTTAGAATCGTAATTGAGCGAATGATTGAATGAGATAGAAGACCTTAGATCCAGTTTCATCCATTTGTGCTGCAATTTCAGGAATTTACCAAATCATCCATACAATGGCTTTACATTGATGATCATCCTATCATGGGTCTATATCTATAGACAACTATCTATGTACTAGTAATGAAAGTTTATATGCTGAGCATGGGTATGCCTTCCCTAAGCAATTCATGAGAAAAATCAAAATATCATGATATTATGTATTGTAATCGATGCAGGTCACCATCCACTTCGGAACCTCTTTAGCACATCGTAAATCATATCACTCGACATTAACATATTTCGATTTCATGCTTTAAGGGGCAGCTTTTACAGATCCATTTGGGGACATCAGTCCCATCATCCAGATTAGTACTATTAGGGCTCATCAAACCCTAATTCAGTTTCTATATGCCCTAGACAAGTCAATACTTTGAATGCCTCCTTCCCTGTTAGTTTCATGGCTTGAATACATCCTAAAATGACTCCTAGAAGGACCAATGCAGGTAGGCCCATGCAAGGGTGCTTTACAGAGCACTTAGGCCCACTTTGACCTGCGCTGGGTTAGATTGAGTGAATTCCACATAGGGTTTTGGGAATATTCTTATCTTCTAGATCCTTCTCCTATGAGCTCGAAAATGGATGAGGAATGAGTTAAGTAACCTCCTAGAAGAGTGACAATGGATCAGACTTCATGGTTGTAATTCTTCCTTCTACTTGATAAAGCTTTTTACACCTTTTTCCATATGCTTATCTTGATATATAATGTTTATATGTGTGAATGTATCTGATTCCATTTACTTATAATCAATAGATCTCTTGCTTTGATTGGTTCTCTGTCTTTTGTTTATGCTTGCAGGTACTTTTTGAGCGAGTTAAGTTCGAGAAGGAGAGACGAGAGCCATAAAAAGGAGACAAAAGGAAAGAGAAATAATAAGTAGTTCCTTTGATTCCCTTGTCTTATTTATCGTTTATAGAAAAATAATAAGCACTTTAAATCTGTTGTTCTAGGTATAACTACCTACCTAGGGAATTAGTATTTATCCGTAGATGAAAAATTCCACATAACAGGGAGGATTGTCATCCTCGCTGTCATCATCTGAAGTAGAAATATTTTCAAAAGTAGAAGGGATAGGGAGAGGTGGCACATCCGCCGAACTAGGCTTGAAGGCCAATATATTTAAGCAAACTTTACATCTCTTCTAATGATAACATTTTTTGACTTTAGTGGAATAAGTCTATATCCTTTGACATCTTCATAATATCCAAAAAAATACATTTTTCACTCTTAGGTTCTAAGGCTTTATGTTTATGATCGGGAATATGGGCCCATGCTTCACTTCCAAAAACATGAAAGTGACTTACATCTGGTTTAATTGAGCTCCATGTTTCTTCTGGAGTGATATTCTTTAAAACCTTAGTAGGAGTGCGATTTACTGTGTAATTTTCATAGTTAATTGCTTCTGCCCAAAAATTAAGGCTAAGTCCTTTAGATTGAAGCATACAATTAGCCATCTCCTTTGAGGTGTGATTCTTCCTTTCAGTGACACCATTTTTTGTGGAGTATATGGAATAGTATGTTGCATTTGAATTCCATGCTCAGTGCAGAAGTTGATGAATTTGTTCTTAACAAATTCTTCGCCATTATTAGATCTTAGCTTAAGATTTTGATGTCCAGATTGTTTCTCAACAAAGGCCTTAAAGGCTAAGAACATGTTAAATACTCCACTCTTGATTTTTAAGAAGTATACCCAAGTGCGTCTGGAGAAATCATCAATGAAAGTTAAGAAATACTTGTAGCCATAGAATGAAAGAACTGGAAGTGGACCACATAAATCGCTATGCACAAGCTATAAAGGGGCTAAGGGGTGCAAAGAGGCAAATTTTTCAAAACTATCACGATGATGTTTTCCAAGTACACATCCAAAACAAACACGATCTCTGCAAGATACCATAGGAAGACCTGTCACCATATTTACTTTACATAGATTTTTAAGGGAGCGATAGTTTAAGTGACCAAATCACTCATGCCAAAGTTTGCTCACTTCATCATTATGAGAAAAAAATACTGAGTGAAGAGTTGATGACCCAAATTTGTTAAACTTATACAACCTTATAGAATAATCAACAATGCCAGTAGCTAAAATCTGTCTAGGATCTCTTAGGTCCTTAATTACAAGATTGTGAGGTGAAAATTCAATGGTTTTACCTTCCCCTGAATGAGTTATCTCATATATAGATAGAAGGTTGCAGGATAAGGTTGGAACACATAATACATCATTAAATTGATCATTGTCTAGATGAACAGTTCTAGTCCCTACAACACTAAGAGATCTATCATCACCAACATATATATTTTTGGTGTTACAATCATTTAAAGAATAAAACATGGCTTTGTTTTTGGCCATGTGATAAGAAGCTCCAGAATCAATGAGCCACTCACAAGAATAAGAAGAAGAAGATACATTTAGTGCATAAATAGACCAAGATGCTTGACAACCACATGCTGAAAGTGCTATCCCTGAAGATGAAGTTGAAGTTAAGGAGTGCTCCAAATGGATGTTATGCTTCTTCATTGCTGCTTCCAAAGCTTCCATCTTCTTCAAGCATCTAGATTCGAAGTGGCCATCTCGATTACAAAAGTTGCAATGTCTATTAGTCTTCTTCCCTTTGCTTTTATTTGCCTTATCATTTTGTTGAATTGATTTTTCATTTTGAGACTGAAATTGCTTAGGACCCTTGTTTGGTTTAGGACCATTCTTTTTAGGATACTGCTTCTTAGGATTCTTTGAATTTGGTTGTTGCTAGGCAGATAAGGCTTTCTTAGAAGAGTTTCCAAGATTAAGAAGAACAAGATATAAGAGTTTTTCTTGTTCTCTTATTAAAGAATCACAAAATGCATCAAAAGAGTGGGATTTGTAGTCTTGTCCTTGAGAAATAAAGGCTTCTCTAGTAGAATGGAAGGTGGAAACAAACACAGAGTAGGCCGGTCCCAAATTAGTAAGAATGGAATAGATAAGGCTACCATCTTCTTTCTTAAACTTAACACCTTCCAAGAGAAGTCTAAGGGTCATGAACTTGGACAAAAAATCTTCAATGGAAGAAAAATTATTGGGGTCCAACGTAAGCAACTCATTTTCCAATTGATGGGCTCTAATTTCATTTTTAATTCCAAAAACTTTAGTGAGCTATTTCATTGCTTCATTAGGGGTATCAAGTTCTGCGATATGGAATCTAAGTTTTGGAGAGATAGAAATCCCTATCAACCCACGTGCTTAATCTTGCCTATTTTCCCATTTGGCTACCTTATCTTCATTTTAGGTTTAGTTTCTTGGCCTAAGGCTATTCTGTAAAGACCTTTACTTCTAAGTAAATCCATAATGTAGGGCCACCATTGAAAGTAGTTGGTGTTGTTAAGAATAAATTGGCATGGACTTTCCATTTAAAAAAAAACTGAAGCTATAGATGCTAAAACTAAGTGTTCCAATGGAAATATCTCGGAAAATTAGGCAAACTAACAAAAAAAAACAAATCTGAAAATGACTTTCGGATGAAGAAGTTATGGATTTTTGAAGAAAAATTGTTGAAGATGCTGACGAAGTGCGTGAATGTGTGGAAATGAATGATAATGTTATATTTAAAAAAAAAATCCCCTCCCCTTTCCAAACTTAATCTAACTAGCTCACTTTAAAAAAAATATTTTATGTGACCCACTTTTATAAATAAGTGAAAGTCACTTTTACAATGGTACTTTATGATCTACCAACTAAATTGTAACTTAAATAAAAGATAAAGAGACTTTAGAATTATAAGTGACTCACTTTTTATAATGGGTGAGAACACGTTTACATAAAGTAACGTTAACACATAAGTTACATGGTCTTTTTGTAAAAGTAACTCAAAAAAAAGAAAGACTTGAATTCAAGACCTCTATTCTCATAAAGTAACTTTGGACCAAGTTAGCTAGTTTAAAATGTTAGTAATTTTTGGAAAAGAGGAAGAAATTTTGTTTTTAATCACTAAAGATTTGGGGTGTGTGCTTACTTGAAAAAGCTCTTTTTGCCTACAAAACAAAAAACACACAACCCAACATGAACATACAAAAAAAACCAAACCTTATGCCTTGAAGTTAGCTTTTGCCAGAAACTAAATATTTTCCTCAATGTTTTTGATTTTTTGAGATCACACTAAGGCGTGGTGGAAAAGAGCATACGCATGAGAAAAATCCTTCCTTTTTGTTTCTGATTTTCCCAGACCGCACAGAGTCACAGGGCATAGAGAATATACAGAAATGAAAGGTATAGATTCGGTATAAAAAAAACATAGAGCTAAATAAATCAAAATAAACAGAGAGATGAATAACTAAAACTGCAAATAAAGACTGTATACCTCCAGATCTTAAAAATGACGTAGTTAGGGCTACCAAAAACATTTTCGCGTGAAACAAAAGGGGTTCCTCACTGAAACAAATGCTCCTAACACAATCGAGCAGTACTCTCAGCCTGAAAGTAGTTGGAAACTGTAGATATAGGAAATGACAGTCGGATGCAGTTGTATCGGCTTTGATTTGGATCACTAATGGATGCAGCCCTAAAATAGCTCTGATACCATGTAGAAATTTACAGGGTAATTTCCTTAGATATAACACCAAAGCACACCACTCAAAAATAGATCACAGATCAATACACTAATATTCTTGACCTGGTTAAAACCATCAAAGAGGGAAATAGTCCACAACCTGAGCCAACGCGGCGACTTCGAGCAATTTATTAATAAAAGAAAGAAAATTTACATAAGCTTCTCTCATGAACGGTCTCCCTACAAATGATCCTCCATGCCCTTTAAATAGAGATCATGGACCAATCGGGTTTTAAGCCATGAATTAAGTGTCAGTAATACCGAGGAGAGAATAACCATCAGATCACTTCATGTCTAGAACATATTGTGACTGTCAAATTGTAAGTTACAAATGTACATAGTCAAGAAACAAACTTTACCTAACTCTACACTAGACCAAGTTATACTTAACTATTTCCTATGTGTCGGAATATCCTAACATGAACCTCCTATAGTGGCCTGCCAAACCCTTGAAATATCTCACCTCATCCAAATTCTTAGGAGCTACCCACTCCATGATGGCTCTTATCTTCCCTAGATCTAATGCAATGCCCTCCTTGGAGATAACATGCCCCAAGTAGTGTACCTCAGTCTGAAAGAAACTACACTTGCTGAGCTTAGTATACAACTGATGCTCTCTCAACAACCTCAACAATGCTGCTAAATGCTCGACATGCTATTCCTCATTTTTAGAATATACCAATATATCATCAATGAACACAATAACAAAATTATCCAAATACAGACACAACGCACTATTCATCAAGCACATAAATGTAGCTGGAGCATTATTTAATCCAAATGGAACTACAACAAACTCATAATGCCCATATCTATCCCTAAATGCAATCTCATAGATGTCCTCTTCTTTGATGCGTACCTGATGGTATCCCGATCTCAAGTCGATCTTGGAGAACACCATTGCTCGCTTTAGCTGATTGAACGTCATCAATTCTTGGTAAAGGGTACTTGTTCTTGATGGTCACTTTTTTCATCTTCTTATAGTTAATGCATAATTTGAGAGTTCCATCTTTCTTTTTCAAAAACAAGACCGTTGCACCCCAAGGCGATACACTTGGCCTAATGTATCCCTTTTCCAACATTTCCTTCTGTTGGGTTGTGTTATATTCTTTCCATGACTAACCTACGTAGTGAACCGGGGGGTTAGAGGGGGGGCAGAGCCCCCCCTTCATTGCGCCGATTGCGCAGCGGGGGGGTGGCAGCCCCCCCCCTGTCCGAGGGGTTTGAGTGGGGCGGGTAGCCCCCCTTTATGGGGTTCAGGGTAGCGCCCCGAGAAAATTTTTTTTGGACCCTATATTAGGTTGGGCGAACCTACCTATGGTTTTCGGTCCATGGTATTGGATGCTTCGGCATGTATAAAATATGTATTGTAACATTTAAAGGAATATAATGAAAAATCAAGCTAGTAGTCTCGGTTTTGAGATCCAGTGGGAAATCTCTGTGTATATGTGTTTTATGTGTTATGCTCTTGCATTTTTATTTTTTCCTATGATTTAGAATTCGTATGCAGGTAATTTTTGTATGGGGTTAAAACCTACATTCTTCTCCATAACTAACCTCTCTGGATAGGGAGGTTAGTTGGAGGAAGATGACGAGGGCTCAGAATGTATAGGGATACGCTAAATGGTGTCCTCTTTTCCAGAATGGTTTGGAGTTTCCTCCTCTCCTTTCTCATCGATAATCACCATGGGATGCTTTTGATTTTCTGAGGTTACTACTTTCCCTGATCTCAATTGAAGATCATTGACTCCAACTAGCATGGTCTGAAATCTAGATGAAGAAAGCGGGGTCATAGAATGGATCATTTGTACAGCTTTATTATTGGGGTTGGGTAAAGGCTAAGCAGGCAGCTGAGAAGGTCGAAACAGTGGAGGTAAAGGTAATGGTGGCATAGGTTGACTCAATTGAGGTAATGATGGTTGAGGCATTGGGTAAGGTGCATATCTAGGAGGAAATGATTGCATCAGTGCATGGTTGGAATTATGTGAATGATATGAATGGTTTGGCCCTCTCCATCCTTGTTGCCAAGATTGGGAGGGTTGTCCATATTGATATTGATTCCCATGTTGCCAATGTTGAGAGTGACCAGTGTTAAGATAGGAATATGAGTGTGCATTATAACCAAAAAAATGAGGAGGTTCAGGAACAATGCATGCACTTACCCGAGGCCAATTTCTTTATGCTCCCATTGCATGCAATGATTTAGCTTTAGGTTGTCCCCCTTCAAATACAGCTTTCAGCCCAGGTAGGGAGGGACATTTTTCTGTAGCATGGTTATCTTCACAAATTGCACATTTATTAACTTCTTTAATATCTAGAGGACATTCTCTTAGAGGATGCTTTCTTCTACATCTTGATTAGAAAATAGACAATGTTTCTTGCTCTTCTACAAGTTTTTGTTGAAACTTCAAAGAGTCTATTTGTTTACTAACAATATTCATTTTGTCCATTTTGTTTTCTAATCCTATAATCATAGCATCAGTAGATTCAGTTTTCCTGTTTTTATTCCTAATTCCTTTACCAGATCTATATTGGTTCCTCGAGAATTTCCTACACAAGTCACAAATCTGATCAAAAGTTTTTTGAGCAATATCCCCTTGTCCTAACAGATTTAGATTATTCCTAGAATCATCAGTAAGCCCATGTAAGAACAAGTTTCTAATAGTACTTAGATCAAATTTGTGCTTTGACCTTTGGAGGATGTACATGAACCTCTCCAAATAGTCCTCTAGCATTTCATCATAATTTTGCACAATAGTAAATATTTCATCTTGGATATCTCTAGTTTTACAATATTCCTGATATTTGATAAAAACACTTTCTTCATTTGCTTCCAAGAATTTATAGTGTTTTCTTCTAGTCCCATGAACCAACGAAGTGCCGCATCCTTGAGAGTTGTAGGAAATGACTCTAACTTCTGGGCATTAGATAAGTAATCATAACTTCTACACAAAATATCAAACTAAAATAAGAAAGAGTTTGGATCTTCATGTACCTTACCAAAGAAATGAGGAAGAGCTGATGGTGAAATATTTCTCATTTGTGCTTGTATATTAGGATTCACAATAGGGAATCCAAAAGTAGATTGTTCCTCATTTACTTGATTTTCACCACTTCCTTCTATGTGGTCTTCCATATCTGCCATTGTTGTTCTTCCACACGAACCACTCTTAACAGGCTGAGAAGGCTGAGTATGGATTCCAACAGTCCCCTTCTTCCCCTTTATGGGTTGTGTCATACTTGAACTACTGCTACCAGGGCCTAGGTGGATTGTTCCTGCGTAATGAGTCTGAGTTTGTTTGGACTTTATGCCTGCAAAAGAAGGCCCAATATGAGTTTTGGTTTTAGATTTGTCAGTGTTTCTTTGGCCCCTAGTAAGCTTCGGACCCCTACCTCTTTTAGGCATTCATTTCAGAAGAAAAAAATGACAAACGAAATTTGAAATAAAAACTACAAGTTTTAGAAATAAATCGGCACCTATAAACTCCTTCAAACAATAGAAGCACATTGCGGGAAAAAATAATAACAGACTTACCCCTATTGCAAAAAAATGAAATATTATTACCAATTCAAATCGCCTCCCCGGCAATGGCGCCAAAATGTTGGGTGCAGGAATTGCGCTTGAGCAAACTCTTCAACACTTAATTGTCAAACCCAAGGGTTTCGTAAACTTAGAGGCGAAGCACAGGCAATGCCAGAAATGGTATGAACTTTTCCTATTTCTAATCCTACTTCTTAAAGCAAATGCTTTACAGAATCAGATAGAAAACAATTGGAAAGACAATTAACACCAAGGCAACTCTAGTGTTGGAATGTAAAAGACATTTTGTAAGTAAATCAAGTAAAGAAATTCCACACAACAGAAAAAATCTTAAATGATGGAATGAAATGCTATGTTCATCTTCAGATGGATGGTAAGCAGTCTGACAAGTGGGCCCTTGTAGAATTTCACCTTCCTTCTAATCTTTCTCCCACACAAACAACCTATCCTTGCATGGTTGCAATCTACTTGCACTAGTGCAGGTACAGTATTTCTATGTAAGAGTATATTCAATCTTCCTTATTGAAGACTTATGTCTGAGTGAAGGTGCTCTAAGCCTCAGGGCTTGGAGCACTATGTTGCTTTGTCAGGAAACTTTCTCTTGCACCGAAGTAGAGTCCCCCTTACTCAGTTTCTGAATTACTTTCGAAAGTTGCAAGATGTGATGAAAAGAAATTGCAATTGTAAATGAAATTTTGAAGTAAACTAGCTGTGAAAAAGAAAATGCTTTGACTCATTAAACTTCGTAAGGGAAATAAACTTCATGAGATAAAAACACTTGCAAAAGAACCAATCAATAGTCTAAGTACTTTGCATGTGTGAACCAGTTTTGGTACTTCACCCACAATAATGACATTCTTTGCAAATATAATATGGTAGTTTAATATAACTGCTTCCAGATCTGTTAGAGATGAACTTTTAATACCAAAAACAGTTACTTGATTAATCGATCCATTCACTTGTGAAATACTGGGAAATAAGATGCAGGTAAGTGATTCACTATTTTCTGCAATGAATGACTAAGCCAAGGTGTAAGCAACAACATGCACTGGTGCAAGAAAGAGTTCCTTGCACGATCCACTTCAAAAATTAATTAAGACAGAAAACAAGAGTAAAGTAAATTGTGAAAGATATCTTATCAACAAAAGTAAACACAACTACTCTGCAAACCACGGATTTGTTCCACACATAGGCTACAGAAGATAATTTAATCCAGAACTTAAAGATTAGTGATTAAGCTATTGCATCACACAACTGCAAATAAATAACCACACAATCTTTCCAAATAACGAAAGTGAGAGGGGTCAACGAGCTGGGTTGGCCGGGCCCTGGGCAACCAGCTCATTCCCCTTCTAAGGAATAAAAGCAATCAACACTTCAAATAATACATCAAAGAAAAAATTAAACACTATGTGTGCAAACCATAGTGATTCTCTTGTATTTACTTGATTTGGCAAATTACATTACAGAGTAGTCCAGTCCCAGAGCGAGGCGATAACCAGATTACATAAACTAAAATAATAACCAATGGTTCACTAGCTTCCTATCTATGATCTACATCATATATATCCTTTGACTCTAGGCCGTTTACACTAATTACAGATAATTCTTGTTCAGGCCTTTCGGCCAAACAAACTTAGAAAACCAAATTACAAACTTGGCCGATGGTTATAACACACACGAGCTTCGTTGGGCCTAATCTATCTTTGGATAAAAATCTCTGGATGTGTGCCACCTGCTTCAGTTCATCAACAGTTAGACTCGGAGTCGAAGATCAAGATCCGTCTTCGTGGAACATAGCTCTCGCAAATCTCAGACAATGGCGGTGCAGGAATTTTCCTGCACTAATCAACTCATACATTATTAAAACTACGTTCCATGATTACTTCTAGGAAATCAACATGAGTTGCAAGAAATATGTAAATAACACAAAATATATATAAAAAGATTAATAAAGTGCTATAACAAATCTTAATATAAACTATGAGCATGTGTAGGAAAAGTGTAACCATCTTGTACTAGTGTAGGAAAGAAGGGTCTTATATTAAGGTAAACCAGAGGTTGATATTGATGGAAATGGGGTTAAAAATAGGGCAATTTAGGATACCAACAGCCTTATGCGATGCACCTGATTTGGGTTTTGATGAGTATCATGAGAGATTTCTTCAGCTCTTGGTCGATCACTTCTCGTTGGTCATTTTGGCCATGGATCTACTGCAAATATTATGTAAACATCAAGATCAGCATCAACATTTGATGTTATATACCTAGGGGGGATAATATGGGGTACCAAGGGAGGTACCCATGGTAATAATGTAATAATGGGATGGGCCATAGTAATAAATAAGGTGGTTAACCCATATCATGTAAGGGACCACAAGTAGTTAGTAATAATGTAATGGGCCCATGGTATTAGTGGATGGGATGAGGGAACCATGGTAATGATCCATGGTATTGCATGTATGAGGCCTATATAGAGGCTAGAGACTCCACTAGAGACTCCATGTCAAGGAATAGTGAAGGATTATTGTATGTACAGGCACATGGCTTGTGGAGTGTTCTCCTTCCTTAAGGAATGAATGTATGGTGTTGCCCTACCTTAAGGGTTTGATCAATAAAGAGTCATTTCATATTATTCTGGGTTTATTTGCATTATATCATATTTTCATATCAGATCTATAATATTTTTGGATTAGATCTATAACAAAATCCAACCAACACCATATTTTAGCAATTTTTGGAGCCTCTTTGCATTATTATATTTTTATTGCCTGCCACTGGTGATGCAAGGCATCTAAACTAGTGACCACAACATCTACTCAATCAAGATTCATCCGGTCTTTGTGAAGTCTTCACATTTATTCGCACAAGCACTACTAGTTGAATTCCACAAAAGAGCAGTGCTTCACACTTCAAGCAACAGCATGCATTCTTTGATCCATCCACTCTACCACGCACTCCACCCCAAAACTCAATCCAAAGCAAGTGATTATCTATTAAGTGTTGATTTGGGGTAGCATCGGATGTGCTCTAGCCATGAAAATTGGTGGAGAAGCTAAAGCACATGAGATCTCCAATACTCAGAAATGGTTTGCGCAGATTCTAAACAGTTTGGGAGATATTAAAATAAATAATATTTTTAATAGAGTACCTAAGTCTAAACTTAGGGAAAATAAAATATTAATGTGAATTAATATAAAACTATGTTAGAAGGGTCCAAAAGTCATGGATCAAGCCAGAGTTAATCTTAGCCGTTAATTAGGGACTTAATCTCGACCGTTGATGTGTCAACGAGAAAAGTATAAGAGGAGGCTTGAGGGTCACTTGGAGGACACACTGAGAGAGACCAGTCAGTTCAATTTTTGGAGCGGGGTTAGCTGAGAAATTGAACCAGTGGTTTGGTGAGCAGTGAGGAGGCAGCAAGTACGAAACAGAGAGACGGGATCAGCGACTATAGATCAGCAGAGAGGCAAGAGAGGCAAACGCAGAGCATTTCAGGATGACGTAGAGCGAGCAGGAGACTGCGCAGTCATTAACTGGGCTAGCGTGGGTAACATAGAGAGGTCCAGGGTTGACACAGAGGATCTGAGAGCTAGCAAGAGGTCAACCGGGCTAACACTAGGATTGGGAGAAGTGCTGGAGAATTTTTTTCTCTGTGGGTAAGCCAATTTGGCACCCTGTTGTACTGAAGAATTGTTGAATAATAAAAACCTCCTTTGTCACATCGATTTTCCCACATTGGGTTTTTCCAGGCACTGTTGTCCAAAATAACTATGTTAATGTGTTGATTCTTGTGCATATGTTTATTTCTGTATTACGGTGTGATATCTGCAGCATTATTTATTTTAATGTTTATTGAAGTAATTTCATAAATAAATTATCGTAAAATAAGTAGGAAAAGTAAATCAGTAGCTGCAGTGATAGAATTTTCACATTAAGCGACAAGGTATAAATAGTATGTTATCCACAATTTTATCAGTAATCTGAGAAAGCAGTGTACAAAATATTTCGAAGGTCAAAGTCATCTATCACACTAATGTCATTGTGTTAAAATTGGCAACTAGGGCCAAACTCCATGTGGGTCATCTTATTAATGGAACATGATATTTTTCTTGGATCCCTCTCAACGAGAGGTGTAGGATTGATCTAAAGATCATCCGATTCCGATAATTATTCATGGAGATATGAATTTATTTGTGTTATGGGACAATTCATCAAGGTCGGCCAGTGACCAAATAAACCCATGTGCTCAACGTTTTAGTATAAATAGAGGTGGCCTTCAAGTCATTTCAAAACACTTGGGATCTCTTCCTCTCTACTTGTCTTTGGGTTTAAGTAGGAGGAGAGATCCTAAGGGATAACGCTACCCTAATCTAGAGAGCAAAAGCAAGAACTACCGAGAAAGCCAATGCAGAGGGCAGAAGCCGAAACTACTGGGAAAGGCCAGAACTGTCGAAACTGTCGGGAAATCTGACACAGAGGGCAGAAGCTGGAACTGCCGGGAAATAGTCGAAGCTATCGGGAACTACCGGAATAGCCGGTAAAGCTGACACAGAGGGCAGAAGCCGGAACTATCGGGAACAATAGGAACTGTCGAGAACTGTGGGAACTGCCGGGAAAGCTAACGTAGAGGGCAGAAAAGGCTGACGCAATCCCTAGAGGCTGACGTTGGGGTTTTTCATGGGGCAGATTGGAGCTCAGGAGCTGTTGAAGTGTTTATTCGGGGTTTCAGCTGGAGCATCTGTCTCCGAAGGAATGCAGCATGCAAGGGAAAACTAACTAACATTGGGACAGTTGTATGGTACTTAGCAACAAGTACACCAAGAATGCAATGTTACATCAAGCATGCAAGGGACGACAAACTAATATTGGGACAACAACATGATACTTAGTGCAGCAAGCATGTATTATGCAACTAGCATGCAAGGGACAGCTGGCATGCAACAGCAAGCATGCTAAGGACAACAAGCATGCTAAGGACAACAAGCATGATAGGGGCAACAAGCAAGCAAGGTGCAGCCAGCACATAGGTCAATATGGCAACATGGTACAGCAATGGCACATAATGCAGTACAGTGATGTGTACAGTCATGATTAATGAAGCGTGATGAGATGCAGCATAGTGATGATGGGGGCAGCATGGTGCAATGCGGTGAGGTGCAACATAATGACGAAATGCAACACAATGATAGGTGAAGAAGTCACCTTGGAGAATCAGTTGAAGCAGCATGTCTTCAACTGATCTCGTGTATCATCTTCTTAGAGATGATCTATGCTCTTATCTAGATAAGTCAAAGTGTTGACTTTTGAACGTACTCTCTCTCTCTCTCTTTGTTGAACTATTGAAGAACATATAAGAAGAATTGATCAAGGGTTTCCCCACATTGGGGTTTGTCCCTAGCTAGCACCACATCTTGTGTCCTCTTGTCTTGGCTTGTCTTCTGCGATTTATGTTTATGTTCTAT
>APFE030965503.1:0-11897 GCA_000404065.3 Pinus taeda | reverse complement strand
TGTGATTGCTAATCTGGAAAAGATATTGAGCTAACTATGAAAATTGAAATAAATTGCTCTAAGCATAGAACATCCCTAAAATTAACATGGTATCAGAGTTGAGGTGAAGACAATGCCCAAGCAAGAGTGAAAGAGGAATCATCGAAGACAGTTGGGAAAGGACAAAAGGATTAGTGGATTCCTCATCCCTCTTCAAATTCACCGAGGGTGAAGTCGAAGTAGAGAATATTATCAAAATGGCGTAGCAGAAGTTTCTGATGGCCTACCTAAAGATCACTTCATTGGGAAGTTCGGATCTAAGGGTGGAAGGAAAGGCAAATGCCTTGGTTGCAATAAGTTCGGTCATTATGCGAAGGAGTGTCTGAATGGCAGAGACACATCCCTTGATGAAGATAACAATCATTCCAAGGACATCTTCAATGATCAAAGGAATGACGGGTAATGCAGGTCATCAAGGAAATGGTCGACTCTTCAAAGAAAGCAAGGAACCCCATGTATGAATGTTGTTTTTGATAAGATAAAGAAGCGTTATCTTGTATTGGCCCTCTCCTTCAGATTCTTTGGGAACCTAGCTTATTGATTGTAGTGCTTCAAGGCACTTCATCGGATAGAAGGTTGCACTCTCTGATTTGGTAGAGATGGAAACAATCATGGGATTATACTTGGACCCAATGTCATCTATCCCAGAAAGGGTGTAGGGAATGTTACCCCTCAATTGAATGAAGGTAACTCGATTCATTTACAGAATCTCTTTTATGTACCTGATCGCAAGGAGAACCTGGTGCCCATTTCGGCAATGGAAGTCAAAGGTTACAGGGTGGCACTCAGCGATGGAAAGGTACATGTTTGAAAATAGAATTTTCAAAGATGTTTTTGAGTTCAGGGTTGTATCAAGTTGCAGGAAGTCCACAAGGGACCATGTCCATTGACACATAGCACCGGAGGTCTGTGAGTTAGATGGTGACAAGGATGCTTGAATTCAAAAAGAGCATGCAAGTACATGTCTGAGATGTACCGAAGAAAAATCTTACAAGGGGACCATTCCCCTCATGTAGCAGGTCCCCAGGTTTGGAACAACCCGAGGGGTTTGAGAATCATGATCAGGAATCTCACGTATGCAGGTGGAAGAAAGCCCTCTATGGCTTGAAGCAAAACTCCCCAGACATAGTATGAGAGGATTGATCGTTGTCAGACGACACTGAGATTCACTAAGAGTGAAGCCTATCCAAACCATTGTTTGAAGGTTGTGGATGATAGACCTCACATACTAGCACCTTCTGAGGACGACCTATTTCAAACAGGTGTAGACCCTCTCACTTGCAGAAGTAAGAGGGAGTTGGATTCCGAATGTGGAATGGTAAACTACAAGCCCATGACTACTTTGAGGATCTTCACTTTCAGAAGTTATATGGTGATGATCTCGGACCAGATTTGGGAAATGCCTCTGAGTTTCATAAACTCATTTGCATTGATCTTCTTGGTGAACTTCCATCCGGACGTATGTTTTCCAATTAGCATGGTGAGCTCATATTTGGTTGAGCCTCACTGGATTGGTGCCAAGAATCTTCTGAGATATCTTCGGGGCACAATCTCTCATGGATTGAGATACACTGCCGGAAATATGAAGCTACACGATTATTCGAATGTTGATTGGGCAAGCAGTTTGGAGGATCACTAGAGCACTTCTCAATGTTGGTTCTCTTTAGGTTCTGCTTTGATATCATGGATAAGCAGGAAGTAGAAGTCGGTTGCTATAAGCACCGTCGAGACCGAATACATAGCTAGGAGTATGATCTCGTATGAAGTTGCCTAGTTGTGGAAGCTCTTCAGTGAGTTGTTTGTACACATGATGAATACCACTATGATTCTCTGTGACAACCAGAGGGGGAATTTGATTATTGAGGAATCTCGTATTCGATGATTGCTCCAACATATAGACATCGGATACTGCCTTATTTGGGATATGGTAAGTCGATGAGCGAGGAGGCTCCATTGCGTTGAGACTGATGTACAAGTCGCAGACATTTTGTCAAAGCCCCCGGAAAAGTCAAATCTATGACTTTCCCAAATGACTTGGAGTCGTTGAGAAACCTTCTTATAAGGGTCCTCCATGTTGCATGCATTGAGCTCTGGGAGCTCTAGGGGGCTTGGGGTACTTATTGGAGCAACATATGACCACAGGGTGACTCACCCTCCCCTGGTGGTGCGCTATGTACAGGATGACAAGTTCAACTTTCCCCTGTGATACCCCGTGGCAACTATGGAACAGGATGATTAGTTCTCCTGTGGGCCAGGATGATTAGTTCTCCGTTGACAACTATGGAACAGGATGATTAGTTCTTGTGGGCCGGGATGGTTAGTTCTCCCATGGCAACTGTGAAACAGGATGATTAGTTCTCCTGTGGGTCGGGATGATTAGTTCTTTCGTGGCAACTTTGGTGCAGGATGATTCGTTCTCCTGTGGACAGGATGATTAGTTCTCCTGTCGAGACATCCCACCCATGCAGTCTGGGACTCATGGGAAGTACCTCTCATCTGATCAATGAGCAAGGGTATGGGGTTAGGGACCATAGTAGTAGTATAGATGGACGCATCATTGTATATACTATACTCCCTATGCTAGGATGACCTCCATTGATCTGGGATCAATGAAACTGATCTGGGATCAGTATGAGTGGTTTGAGACACTCTCTTGTGATATTGATCTGGGATCAATAAAACTGACTTTGGGTCAGTAAGAGTGATGTGACACACTCTCGTCAGATAAACTGACTTCAGGTCAGTAGAGAATGGTATAAGACATTCTCAATCAATTTTTCTTCTTCATGGTTCAGCAGAGCATAGTGTAGGGCACTGATGGCAGAGATAGTACAGTCGGACATATGGATCAACGAATGGAGTTCTCCCTAGTTGAGAGGGAGTGTTAAAATTGGCAACTAGGGCCAAACTCCATGTGGGTCATCTTATTAAGGGAAGATGATATTTTTCTTGGATCCCTCTCATCGATATGTGTAGGATTGATCTAGAGATCATCCGATTCCGATAAGTATTCATGGAGATGTGAATTTATTTGTGTTATGGGACAATTCGTCAAGGTTGGCCAGCAACCAAATAAACCCCACTTGTGCTCAACGTTTTAGTATAAATAGAGGTGGCCTTCAAGTCATTTCAAAACACATGGGATCTCTTCCTCTCTACTTGTCTTTGGGTTTTAGTAGGAGGAGAGATCCTAAGGGATAACACTACCCTATCTAGAGGGCAGAAGCCGGAACTACCGAGAACTACTAGAACAGCCGAGGAAAGCTGACGCAAAGGGCAGAAGCCGAAACTGCCAGGAACTGTCGGGAACAGCGAGAACTGTCGAAAACTGTCAGAACTACCGAAAAAGATGACGCAGAGCTAGAACTATTGGGGATAGCCGGAACTGTCGGGAACTGCCGGAATAGCCGGGCAAGCTAACGCAGAGGGCAGAAGCCAAAACTGTCGAGAACAGCCAGAATTGTCGAGCACTGTCGGAACAGCCGGGAAAACTAACGCAGAGGGCAGAAGCTGAAACTGTCGGGAAAGCTGACACAGAGGGCAGAAGTCAGAACTGTCGGGAATAGCCGAAACAGCCGGGAACTGCCAGAACTACGAGAAAGTTTACGCAGAGAGCTGAAAAGGCTGACGCAGTCCCTAGAGGCTGACATTGGGATTTTTCGTGGGGAAGATTGGATCTGAGGAGCTGTCGGAGTGTTTATCTGAGGTTTCAGCCGGAGCATCTGTCTCCGAAGGAAAGCAGCATGCAAGGGACAACTAACTAACATTGGGACAGTTGTATGGTACTTAGCAGCAAGTATACCAAGCATGCAATGATACAGCAAGCATGCAAGGGGCAACAAACTAATATTGGGACAACAACATGATACTTAGTGCAGCAAGCATGTATTGGTACAGCTAGCATGCAACGGCAAGCATGCTAAGGACAACAAGCATGATAGGGGCAACAAGCAAGCAAGGGACAACAAGCACATAGATCAGTATGGCGTCATGGTGCAGCAATGGCACATAATGCAGTACAGTGATGGGTACAATTATGATTAATGAAGCATGATGAGATGCAGCGTAGTGATGATGGGTGCAACATGGTGCAGTGTGGTGAGGTGCAACATGATGACGAAATGCAGCACAACGATAGGTGAAGGAATCACCTTGGAGAATCAATTGAAGCAACATGTCTTCAACTGATCTCATGTATCATCTTCTTAGATATGATTTACGCTCTTATCTAGATAAGTCAAAGTGTTGACTTCTGTTGTAAACGTACTATCTCTCTCTCTCTCTGCTAAACTATTGAAGAACATATAAGAAGAATTGATCAAGGGTTTCCCCACATTGGGGTTTGTCCCTGGCTAGCGCCACATCTTGTGTCCTGTTGTCTTGGCTTGTCTTCTGCGATTTATGTTTATGTTCTATCTGCAATTTACTTTAATGCTGATGTGATTGCTAATCTGGAAAAAATATTGAGCTAACCGTGAAAATTGAAATAAATTGCTCTAAGCATAGAACATCCCCAAAATTAACACATTGTAAACCCAATTTCCGCAAGTTTTACTGTAAATGATGCTAGTATGACCATTTAATTATGTAACAACACCTAGGTAAGCCTCTGATTTTGGCAAAGGATCTCATCCTAGGAAGTTTTTTATCATCCCCAAATTATGTGTTTGTAAACATGCCTAATTGGCAGAGTTTTTCTTCTGGATATAACCCCAAAGCTAGGGTGGAATTCATTAACAAGGTCTTAGGTGATTCCTAGCGTTATCGAGTCTATTGTAATAGTGTGTTTGAGAATAATTTTAAGGCATGGTCCCTCACAGTCAGACACCATGGCTAAATTATTTTAATACAAGCACACTTGGTTCCATACTAGATCATATTGTGTTGCAGAATTGGGTAAATAATTGAGGGTCTAGTGTAAATGCATATGTCCCCTTCTAAGGGTTGAATTCATTGTAATATTTTGATGTAAAAATATTTAGTGCATGGTCCCTCGTGGTCAAACACCATGGCTAAAATATTTGAAGGTGGAAAAAATTATTAAATCCCCTCTAGAGTCAATTAATTAATTTTTCTGGCTAAATTAAATTAAAACCCTAGGCCATAAAATTAATTAATTTTGAGTAAAAAATAACTATAGAGAAATTAATCTCTCCAAGTCGAAAATAATAAAAAATTCGTGGGTCTAAAGAAAGTCAGTTTTTGGTGGTCCTCCACCAAGGGAAAAATGGATATTTTAAGAAAAATTGAGCCCCTGGACCTTGGTGGTTAAGTCAAAGTCAAAATTTTGAGGAAATTAATCGAGAATATTTGTTTTTGGATTAATAAAAAATGGTTTTAAAGGAAAATTAGTTTTTTTTTCTCAAAATTAAAAATTCGACGATGGAGATTAAAAGATGATCAAATTATTTTCAATGGTCGAGATGATTTTGATGAGGATCGCGCCAACTAATTGTTATTTTCCACTTGGAAAGGTTTTCTCTATATAAAGAAGCCATTTAGCTTCTATTCGTGATTGATTCTTTGGATGAGGAAAATTTTGTAATGCTGGTATTGAACTACTACTCTACTGGGAACATTTTTATCATAATAGAAAGACTTTGGGGTTCAATTCATGGTGTTCTTCTATTTGTTGATCTGTGGAATGTTTTAGCTATGTGTTTATCCTATATTGTGCTAAATGAATTTTAACTGTTATTTCATTTGTCGGTGATAAGAGAATTCTATTAGTACAAGTTATCTTAGGTGATTTGATTCACCATATGAATTAAGTTATTAACAGTTTATCTTGAGAATTTTTTATAGAAATTTACAGGTATGCTAGCTCTTGGGCTCCAAGTTCACACACTGTGGGGAAGAGCCGACCTTGTTTAGGCTCTAGGCTTTCGTTGTGGTAATTAATTTTGCAGAAGGGTTTTGACCAATCTATATTTCGAATTTATTCATCCATTGTCATTTATTTAAAAAATATTTTCAAAATTATTATTTGATCTTGGGCTAAAAGGAATTAAATATGCTAATGAGGGCTTGTGATTTTATTTTGTAGATATTGTACATTTGTAAATATTTTGAAAATTATTTTTCTAACCCTTGTTATTTTGGAGCTCTTGGGGTTTTAAGGTTTTGAGCTTTTGGTATATATATTTGGGGTTTGGAATTATTTTATTTCATTTGTGCAGGTGATAGCTCAAGGGTTTGAAGCAGCAAATTATTTTTGGGTCTTTCATCCAAGAAAGGAAGGTTGATCTAGGCCCTTGAGGGTAAGATCTAGTCTCCCTAGCTTCTAGAAACTCAACGTCCAACTTGAGAAGGGAAGCTATGCAGCTCTTTAAGCCTTTCTGAAGTGATTTTGAAGTAAATTTTTGGGGTTTTGGGGGGATCGAGTTCATTGTTTGCCTCCTAAAGGCTAGCTTATTGAAAAGTGTAACTAGGTTCGGTCTTCAAAATGACATGTAATTATGATCTTTGTAAATGATGAAATGAAAGAAATAAAATTCTTTTTGTATGCCTTGCTTCATGGGTTTCATGAACAAGAGATTTTATTTGTTAGCAGCTCCCATTTAGAGCTTTAGGATTTATCATTAAGTCTAAGAGTCAATGTCATGTATGAAGAGCACTTCTTGAGCATGAGTCAATGTATATGAGTGATGGGAGTTTATGTATATGGCTAGATAGCCCTCCAACGACAAGCACTTTCCATCCTCTTCAAAGTCGGCCTATAAACTATGTGGAAGATCTCATGTTGGCTCACATCATAGACATAACCAATCGAACTGTCATGTCGGCTTATATATATGGGGCAGACCACTATATATATGTGGCTATGGTCTCCGCAAAAAGACAATTCAGAAATCTCGGACACTTCTGCAACTCGGTGGGTAATAACAGTGAATAAACTTCGTGGATCTGGATCTTTCGGTGGAGAAGACAATTCGAACTTCTTATGTAGTTTCGGTGGGGAATCACAGTGAAAAGATCAATGGAAAATCACAGTTAAATTCTCCCATACCTCTATGATCTCGGATAGGTGAGAGCGGAAAGAAGTTTTGATGCACATCTTTGTGATCTCAGATGCGTGATCATTGACAATGAGATGTAGTTTAGATTACAGTTCGGAACTCTTTGATTACAGTGACAAAGTGCAGACAATTTGGAGAAGAAATGAAGGTACAATGAAGAAAATTAAGGACCATAATTACGGACAGTAATTCGAAAAGAGAATTTCGATATCTCAATAAGAAGATTACAGGTTGGTGATTACAGGACATAGATTCCAGAGTGATGATCTCGATATAATCTTTGTCCTACAGCAAAGACGATTCGACATTGACCCACGAAGGTTATCACTAGCATATGACAAGGTCTTGATATTATCACGCGGGGAAGCATAGACATGAAGAAGATCGAAGTGAAAGAGAATCAAAGAAGGCAGTTGACTGTCAAAGAGGACTTGTGTCTTGGTCTTGGAGTGGCTAATAGGTCATGGGTCTTGGTCTTTAGTATTTATCAATTGGAATCTCTATAAGAAGAATTTGTGCAGGTTTTCCTCTCAAAGAGTGAGAGTTTTTGGCCCTGGCTCATGCCATGCATTGGTTACTGTTTGATGAAGAAGAACACTAATAATCTAACGTGAAGAAGATCCTAATCTAAAGAAGTAAAAAAAAAAGCATTCACAAGCAGTCACTAATGAAAGAGAAATCAACTGACACTAATGCCTTAGATTTCTCAACATGGTATCGGAGTTAAGGTGTTGAAGTCAAAGGAAGGGCATCAAAGAGACATTCAAGGATCAAGTCTTAAGAAGGGCATCAAAGCAAGTTGAAAGTTATCAAAGAAAAGGATCAAGATCTACATTGAAGAATCAAACCCTAGATCGAAGAAGTAGTATATAGCAGCAAGAGCTTTTGTTTTTATAGTCATCATCAAAAGGCCACAAAGACCCTCATCAAGTTGTCTACAAGGCAATATAAGCTCGAAGGACTTTAAAAATAAAGATCACATCATCTTGGAGAGAGTCGAAAACCTAGAAACATTTCTAATCTACACTACAAGAGAAGTCAAAGTATATTGAAGGGTGAGAGGGCATTATCATCATCTTCAAAGCTACAAGGCAAGTTCCCTCTCATTCAAGCAAGGTTCCTCTCCTTTCCCTTGAAGAAGATCATCCAAGGAAGCAGCAAATACATCTTCTTCAACCATCATCAAAGTGATCAAATAGAAGATTTCATCTTCACTTGTCAAGTAAGTATCTTTCATTCTTTAATCAATTTGGTAAAATGGCTTCATGTTTGCAAGGAGATCTATAAGTTGGATGGGTCATCAAAATTCCTTGCGTGGAAAAGGAGGATAGATATAGTCCTCGAAGAAGTTGAAGTCATTGAACATATCAAAAGGTCTCCTTTGAATTCATGAAAAGGGACTCTTATGAAAGATCCCCTCCTATAGCAATATTGGAGACATCAAAGAGATGTATATGATAAACCCGTAAGAATATTCTCTGAAGGTGTGGTAAAGAAAGTCATATGACTTAGATCTAATCTACACAAAAATTGAAGGTATCAAAGAATGAAGGGATATCTACATAAGATCTCAACTACGAGATCTAGGAGAAATAATAAGAAGATAATCATCATTGATCTATAATGCACTAGCTGATGAACAAGGTAATAGATATCCATGAGGATAAGAAAGTTACCTCATTCAACAACTTGTGATTTCTATGCAAGATAGAAGAAGACAAGTTGAGGGCAAAAGTGTTGAAGGTTAAGGACTCAAACATTTGTTGGAAGGAAAGTTTGGAAAATTCTGGTCCTCAGAAAAGAAAGAAGAGCATCGCTGAGATTCAATGCTATGGATGTAAAGGCTATGGACATTACAGAAAAGATTATCTTAAAGGGAAAATATCAAAAGAAAGGAAAGAAGACCATGTCATCGAAAAAGTGGAGGAAGTTGAAGAAAAGAAGTCTAAGATAAGAGAAAGGAAGAGATCTTGACTAAGATAGTCTCCCTCACAAAAGTTCTTGTCATAGCTCTTAAACCTTATAGGATATGGCTATAATAAATAATAAGATGCATTGTGGCATCTGAAAGCATTAGAAACAAGAGCTTGTAACATCACCATAGGAAACATGAAGGATGTCTGATAGTCAACTTTGAAGGATATAACTCTTGGTAACCTCATTGAAAGATCAAAGGAAGAAGTCATCCAGGACAAGTCTCATCATACATCTGTTTAAAATGAAAACACCTGTTGAATAAGGATATACGTGATGGAATCCTCATTGGAGGATTCGTCGATCTACAGAGAAAGCTAGTGTTTCATCAGGAACTCTAACTTGTGGAGTTCATGGGATGATGCTATGATGACATGAGAGATGAAGCAGATCAAGGGGTTGAAGATCTTTTCAATCAAGGAAGTTGTTGAAAAAAGCCTAGATGACCTAAAGATAAATAAGGTATGTATGCTTGTATTTAATTTTATAAAGTCATGCCGCATGGTTGCAGGTAACAAGGATCACTACTTCTATTTTGAGAAGCATGATAAAAGGAAAGGAATCTCCTCCTATGAAAGAATGTCGGAAGGCATGAGTCGCACTAGATGAAATCAACATAATTTGTCCTCATATGAATTATGAGGTGGTTGACTACGATTGAGGAACTCTGATTGGAAACCCCTGGAAATGAAGTGTGTGAAAACATAGGAAGAGATCGTGATAATTTGCAACGAAGGTAGAAGGAATTTAACATCCGAAGTCCAAGAAGATTTGACTATAAGATCTCCCGAAAGGATGTGGAGACTCTGATTGAAGTCAAAAAAAAGATAGAGCCCCTTGACAATGGATATCTATGGGAGATGTGTCAATCTACATGCAGGATGCTGACACTTACAGGAAGATGTCACGGTGAAAGATCATCACAAAGGTAATTTTTAGTTTAAGTTTTCATTGATTATTTTTTAACTAACATCTAGTTGGGCTTATTTAGGACTGTCGAAGGGAAGATTTGTAAATGACTTCCAAGCAGATCATATAGAAGGGTGTAATGTCCTTCCAAAATATGGCATGAAAGCAAAATGACATGAAGCAAAGCCAGATGGAAAATCTGATGGATCACTTTCTAATGAGTTGAGGACATGACTGACTCATGGATAAAAATGATGGATGATGTGTGCCCTATGTAGAAGTTCCCGAGAACGGAAGACTCCTTGACAAAGAAGAAATGCATGACATCGAAGAAAGGAGCTCTTCAAGCAACTGGTAGTTACTGGATCTCCACATGAAGGAGTTGCAATAGGTCCCTGGTTAAGAGGGAGCCTGAGAAAAAGTTTCTTCCTTGGAAGAAACTAGGAAATTCCTATGCAGGAATGTTAAATTGGCAACTAGGGCCAAACTCCATGTGGATCAGCTTATTTATGACAGCTGATATTTTTATTGGATCCCTCTCGTCGAGAGGTGTAGGATTGATCCAAAGATCATCCGATTCCGATAAGTATTTATGGAGATATGAATTTATTTTGTTTATATAATTATCATCAAGCCGACCAGCAACTTGAGTCGGCTAAGAAGCCCAATAGACGTGTCTATTCATCCTCTACGTTTTAGTATAAATAAGAGAGGATTTGAAGTCATTTGTACACACATTCTTCATGTGATCTTCTCCTCTCCACGTCTAGGGTTTTTGGTGAAGGAGAGTCACATAGAAGAATACGTTGGATGATGCCCTAGCTGCTGTACGATGTTGAAGAAGTCTTATCACAGCAAAGAGAGGCTCCTACGCTGTCCTAAAATAGGCTTCTCTAACACAGCAAGAAGAGACCCTAAGTTGCTGTCCTAAAGTACCCTAAACACAGGTCTAGAAGGGACCCTAAACGCAGGTAAGGAAAAGCCCTAATCACAGTCATGGAGGTGAGACCTAAACACTGTGCTGAAGGAGTCATATAGCTGCTGATGAAGAAGACACCTTGCCGCAGTCAAGGAGGCTCTTCCACACAGCAAGAAGAGGCTGTCTATATGTTGTCTTATTGGAGACTTAGCCACTGTGATAAAAGGCCCTCATCCGCAGTCCAACTAGGAGTAATCTGGCCGCAGAGAATGGAGGGTCAAGCTGTGCCGTTGCCGCAGAGAAAAGAGGAGCTAACGCTGCCCTAGTCACGGTCCTAAAGGTGGTCACCTTGGCCACAGTTGGAGAGACCCTAATCAGCAACAAATGAAGGAGGAAAGCCATTGATAAAGGATGCCCTTACACGCTGTTTCACAGCTAGAGTTCTAACAGCTGGTTGCTGTCTAGAAGGAGGCCTTACACAGTCACCTAGCCGCTGGAATAATGCCACATAGCTGTAGGTGACAGCATGGCCATTTCAGTATTGTTTGGGTATGATATTCTGGGCAAAGCATCCAACAAGGAGGAGCTATGGGGCTGCTGCATAAAGGCTGATTTGTTCACTGTGTGAAGGAACAAGGTTACAGTCAACTGCTGGGCTAGGCCACAGGCCATAGCCAGCAGTTGGAGGCCTCTTTAAGTGCTGCGTTCAGACTCTATAAGGCAGGGTATCGTTGGAGCAAATGTGTGCAAGCAAGCTGCAGTCAACAGGTGGACTGTGGGGTTCGTTTAGAGGGGACAGCAGTAGGCATGATGCAGCAGTGGCACCATGTACATCAATGATGAACACTGTGACAGTACAACATGGTATCACACAGTAAGGTACAGCAAATGGACGAGATGCAGAATGTTGATAGGTGAAGGAGTCACCTTGAGAATCAGTTGAAGCAGAATGTCTTCAACTGATCTCATCATGATACGAAATGATCTATGCTAGATCTAGATAAGTCAAAGTAATGACTTCTGTTGTAAATGTACTC